>JARYHS010011784.1:0-25024 GCA_031002005.1 Vandiemenella viatica
GGGGAGAGACTAGATTATTTTATATTATGGGGAGAGACTAGATTATTTTATATTTACTAAATGCAAACTCGTGCCTTTATATTTTTCAACTGTTTGAGTTTTTATTTTTGTTTTGCGTATGGCTTTACAAGACGTCGAGGTCATTAGAGCCGAGAAAATACTGGGGCAGAGAACAGGAAGGAATTTAACCATGGCCTTTTGAAGGAACCACCCCGGGATTCGCCTGGAGCGATCTGGGGAAACCATGAAAAACTCAAACCTGGAAGGCCGAACGGGGTTTCGAACCCAAGTCCTCCCGAATGCGGGGCCAGAGCGTTACCGCTAACCCACCACGTTGAGTTTGGAATTTTCGGTAAAGAAACTATTTCATTCGTTTGCAAAACAGAACCGTGAATTGTGATATATGGTATGGAGATATGACCTTCGTTATAATAGGCAAGAGGGAAAATTACATTAAAACTTTTAGCCGGTGTATGGGAAGTGATTATAATTAAGTAGGAACTGGAGCGGTGGTAGTATTTAGGGCGGGCGGGACTGCATTCCAATAGCAGGCAGTCGAGCACGTGCCCGCCCACTACACAAGGCAACAGGTAGTTAGAGCCCTCCGATATGACTCACGGCTTAATGACCAGAGGGAGCTGCGCTGCCGTAAAAATACCTGCCGGCCGGCCTGATTCGTCGTCTGCGCCAAACGATAATAGCCCTCTGCGGGTGACACTGGAATGCGCGCGCCAGCAATAGCTGTTATGAGTTGTCCTACCAGGCACATACATTCAGTAGGATCAGTAGATTAGCCTTAAACTGTTGCAGTATTTAGCAATAATGTGTTAATTGAGAGCCGAATTACCTACTATAAATGCTAATTGTTGGTATAACCATTGACATAAGTAAATAATGCATCCTACGATTATCTCCGTCTGAAAAATTTAACATTCCGCGGCACTTTAAGATTGGTAAACTAGTCCCCAGAAATATATGCGTAACTTTATTTGTTGATTCCAGAGGAACATGTATTCATTTTCTGGAACCATACGACAATAGATGGACTCTCTCAAACTATTTTTTCAGTTTCGTGTATTCCATAGTACGCCACGATCGATGCGGAATGTTCGTAACTCAAAATTCTGTCATCCAGCCTAAGACAACACAAATATATTTGTATTCCTGCGTATAAACAGCGTCGTGAAATAAATTCGGGAAGTAACTTATCTGGCAACTTCAGTACGAATAGAATTTCAAGGTAGAGTTTGCTGTGTGAAGGTAAACATCCTACATTCTGAAGGGAGTACTGTGTTTCTGTGTCAATACTAGCGTGTGTAGCGTGTGCGAAACAGCACATTTCATTGTGTTGGGTGAGTAGATGGCATAAGTGAGAATACCATGTTGCCGTAGACGATTCATTTAGTGCGCCAATCCGAAGGTATCACAACCAGTGTTACGAAATGTTTTGAACGAAAAAAACAGATGTGGAACTGTATTAATAAAACTGCAACTAGAGACGGAAAAAGCAAAGGAAAAGCTTGAAGAAATTCTGTGGACCTGTGAAAACTGAAAAAGGATAGTTTAGGCACCGGATGAATAAAGATCTATACAAGGTAGAAGAAAAATAGGATGTCAGACACAATGAGGAATCAATTTTTTGGTCACACAATGAAGATGGATAACAGCAGACATACAAAAAGACTTTTCAACGACGTTTACTAGAGTAACAATAGCAAACAGTGGATCCAAGGATAAAGAAGGATATGATAGAGATTGGAATAACAAAAAGTATAATACCAACAAAAAAAAACTTTTGGAAGATTGATACAAAATTTAATGGGTTTCCAGGAGGAGAAGAAGAAAGACAATAACATATGGACCCAAGTAAGAAGGAAACATAAGTGAAAGGATGAACTATTGGAAATCAAGAAAATAAACATCGAGTTGAATGCACAGGATTACTTTTTGAGGCCTTTAGTTTGCCAGAATTGAAGACAGAAGAAACACTGCAACTTTCATCTTACAGCCGTAGTGCAATTCTGAATATAGATTTAGATTATTTCAGATGTAGGGGATTGTATTTAGTCAGTGTTTCTCATCACCGAAAAGCAGAAATTTTCCTTCTGTGTTCTTTTTTATATATTTTGAACTGAGACACGATTTCTAGTAGACATTCCAAGGTCACGAAAAAAAAAAATGTAAAGTGTCGGAAGGGAGAGTTACCATATATAAGCGAAACTTGTAACGTTTGTGTAATGTGCTTAATATACTTTCGTTAGTCATATTTATATTCTTTAAGCAAGAATTTTTCAAAAAAAAATCCTCCTTTCTTCAAGAAAAGACTGCAAGAAACTGTCTAAAACCTGTAAATAGGAACAGAGCCCACAGCAGTTAAGTCTCCTCCTGCCTAGTTTGGCCGATGCTTAAACCACTTAGCTAAATATCTGTTTCTCTTCGACCACAATTTAAGTTCTATTTTTCTAGAAATTGTATCCCTTTAATAAAGAGATTGTTTCTTAAACTGGTGTACCCTCTTCAAGGAATTGTAAAGTCTGATGAGTGGTCAACAATAGAGAATCACATTTAGGAGAACATGAACTGGATTTCTCGTCAAGGCGTACTGTTTTCAGTTTTCAAGGATTGTCAGAAGTCAATAGATGCTGGGATAGTTTCCTGCTCCCCAATCCTATCACGGCTGTATTAACCCTGATGAGACGTGAAGCAACAAATTAAAAAATGAAGAAATAACTTCACAACTCTGACTCCAGTAATCGCGATGTTAACAATCGGTAAGCTGCAAGACCTACGAAAGTAATAGAAGTAGCAAGAAAGCAGTTTTACAAATGTATTGATTGCATATCTTCGAATCCAACAAGTAAAATCTAACTGTAACGGAAATAATTTCCTTACACTATCACCAATTCTAAGAGGACGAGATTCTTCCAGCCGAGCAACACATCACACACGTATTTGGATTCCATCCACTGAGTGTCGGCATTTTAACTCTTGTACGGAAATTTTATCATCGGCTTTTTATGTTTCCTAGGACCAATGTTTTTAAATCCTTTCTCAATACAATTTCTTTTCAGAGTATTGTTACTGTCTGTGGGACAGGAAATAGGAGGAATCTCTAGTGATCCAGATTTAATTCTATCTGTTACACACATTTAACACTGTTAAATGAAATATCACAAGCTTAGCTATCAGGTAGGTTTCAACACAAAGCGAGTTCTCCTAGACGAAATATTTGTGAAAATAAATCAGTTAACACATTACTAAACGCTGCTGAAAACGAGAGCATTACAGCAACTGAGTAATCAGTTCCTGTTCAAAATAATATTCATTCAAGAACTGTTTAAACTCAGGTTACCGACTGGCTACCTCAACTACAATCGGCGTCGTGCGCGTCGCAGACGGGGGGAACATCATGTTAATGGCTTTCTGACCCACTGGTTGAGACTTGCTGTGCAGGCGCGGCAGTGAGAAACGGCAAGATGTCTGGAGACGCTGCGCATGCCATAAGAACGTTAAAAGACAGTCACCACACAGGCTTTCACACCGACACTTCGCCGACCAACATACATTCCGTAGAATTTTATACGATTTCCTCCCAAATACGTCACATTCAGATCGAAGTTAAAATTGTTTTAAGTTTCAGCAGAAGCAGATCTCCCTGATTTGTTTTGCAGGAAGGTAAATTATTTCATTTTTTTAATATGTAAGATAATGCCACCATGTTTGATTGCTGGAAGTGTTACTGCTTTTTCGGCTTTGAATTCATAGCTAATAGTTATGTATTAAGGCAACAGGAGTGTTATTTCATTCTGAATCGATTCTGAAAAGAGACAGGATACGATCACAAATGTGCAAGTATGGAGTCAAGTTGACAAACAAAATTTATTTAAGTAAAATTACTATAACAAACCAGAAAACTTAACATGGCTAGTGCCACCTGAAACAACCGGAATCGGTGCATTAAAATTTGTCGTTTAAAACTTGCTACACGTTCTAAGTAAGATTTTTACAATTATTGAATTCAAAATGGTATGGTCGCTGTTAAGACAAAGGCACTAAGAATATGGCAAATATTGAGCCGTATTTGGAATTCGTCTACTTTGTCACTCTTCACGCTTCCGTGATATTTGATGTCACGACATTTGCATTTCACATTCAAAATTCAAATATTGTAAGGACATTCCATTCCACCTGATCGTGTTTTTATGATCGATCATGCCAATCTCATGAAGATTGGGGTCCAGTATTCCCCATCCCCCGCATTATTATTACGGCAACCCGCTTTAAGTAGGACTTACAGTTTCGTGATTCCAGATAGGATGTTCCATCAGACTTCGGATTCCGGTATTTTCAAACCAAATTATTGTTATTATAATGACCAGCACCACGGAATAGACGCCACCAGAGAATTGATAATCATTATGAAAGTACTTCCCACTGCATACTAAACATTGGCAACCATATTAGTTATCGGAGAACGTCGCTGTGAAACTATCCCAATTTTCCCTTCTGTCAGTTACAGAGGTGTTCGCGTTCTCGTTCGCAGAGGAGTGTGTCGATATCTCGTCGTTCTATGTTGTTGTGCTTATTGCTATACGCTTCGTCGACGTCAGAATCGTTAGAGGCGTGAAAGAACTGGGGGCAAGGAAGTGGTAGGAATTCGGCCATGACCTTTTGAAGGTACTATCACGGCAATTGCCTGGCGTGATTTGAGTAAACCATCGAAACCCGAAATCTGGATAGCTGGAAGGTATTCGAACTCGCGTCCTCCCGAATGCGAGGCCAGAACGTTACCGCTCACACATGTCGCTCTGTCCTCTATGTTGGTGCCACAGTCTGCTGAACAGTTTTCTGTCTTTGCAGATAAGCTTCCTGTCGCTCAGCAGACGACATCGGAAGCTTCTTTCTCACTACGGTTGTTAGCTCTGAATTGTTTTCGGTATCTTGATAAATTGATGACGCAGAATAACAGCTTCGTTCGCTTTCCGTGCTATGCATTCTCACTTCTATTTGAAATTTTTGTTCCCTTTTCTTTCTTTGCAGGCTGCATACCATGGTCTTAACCCAGTGGCGTTCGCGTAATGGCATTGGTGAGTTAACATATCGTCGCATAAGCTTTGATCTGGTGGTAATACCTTTGCGATTCCTTCACCGTTTTATTCGTCTTGCGAAACTCTTTACTATCTGAATCGTTTTATGTACTATAGAACGCTCACTATAAAGTGGCGATTAAAGGTCATATTCACCTTGTCCGGTGGCTCACCTCATCGCACCATACCCGTTACCTACTCCTCCAAGCTGACCGCTGAATCGGTTCATGCGAGCACGTCTGCAGACGTCTGTGTATGCGCCATCGGTAGTGGTAAGTGCGGTGGAGGGGATGAAACAGTAACCTTGAACCATCAATTCAAAGTGAAAAGACTATGTAGTGTAGATACAAACCACAAAGTGATTTTTTTGGGCAAATTGTCAGTGTTTGCAGTCGCTTATTCATAAAAAGGACTTTAGTTAGATTTGAAGTGGCCTAAAATTGTTAGGCTAGGTATTTGAAAATTAAACGAAGTCAGAATCCACGTTGTCACTAGATAAGGCGCGTCAAAGTGAACTTGGTGCGCGTAATGAAGAGCTCAAACCTCGCCACCTTCGTTGGGAGTAGTTGCAACATGGCTCGAATCTTACAGTTGTGGCATTTAGCTGAGCGGAATGTCGAATATATCATTTACAGTTTAACAGAAACAGATTTTGTGACTCGAGCTTCCCGTGCATGCAGACCTGCGGATTGAGACCTTGCTTCGTCAGAAAAGATGTATGGAAAATATTTAAATTAGAACGTATGATCCTTTTTTTTTCTGCTCTCGGGAATCGAATGCAGGTCACCGTAACCTCGTTGAGACCTATTAGTTTTTCTCGTGCGGACAGCCTGCTTCTCCTGCAGGAACCTTATGAGAGCACATTCCGCAACCATATCATTCAGTTGCAGCAGAGCCGCATCAGCGAGCGGCTCGCAGATGTAATCCCGCTGATTAATGGTTGTCCAGCCTGTACTCACTTCGTCTAGAGAGAGACGTTTTGCACTCGCAACAGCTTCATCAGCCCGCACGTCACAGACGGACCAACTTCTGACGGCCAAGCATAATCACAGTACCCCTTCGCAGTCTCCAATCACGACGCGACCATCGAACAGTGATTTCAGCTTATCCCAATTTCTGCTGATTCATTTCAGTTTCTTTACTAAAGCCTAACTATTTAAGTTAAATCGTAACGTAATTGAAATTACACAACTTTAATTTTATCTTTTATAATTCTTGGCTTTTAAATACTTGTGCCTTTAGCTTATATTCGCTTATAGCCTTATATAGAGCAAGTATGGTGCCTAAATTTGTAATATTCAGCTTGCGAACCACCTGTACCAGCTTCGCGGGTCACAGGTTGAGAAACATGTACTAGATGATATCTACCTCTATTCCCTGGACGTTTTAAAGTGTATATCCTTAGTGCATGATTCATAAATAGTGTGTTCGGCACGATGAACTTATATTTTTTAACAAAATTCTAACAACCTACTTCATCGCTAATTTCTTACTCTTTGACTGAAACTTCCTAAACAATTCTCCTCTTTACCTTCTACCACTACCACATTCTGATCACCAATGAATATTAGTTTTTCCTCTCCCTTTACATATTGGATTAATTCTTAAATTTCATCATATATTTTCTCTACTTCTTCATTCTGTGAGATTTGTATATAAATTTGTTCTAATGGGGTTAGATGGAGTAGGCTTAGTTTCTACTTTTTTTTTTTTTTTTAAATATGCCACTTTGGCTTTTATTGCCATTTAACCAGCTTCACAACATTTCATTATTAAATCTACTAATGTACAATGATTCATCAAGTCTACGTCATTTTTATAACTGAACATGTATTATCTGGTAAATGTTTTTATTCACAATAGTATGGACAACATAAGACAGACACAACATTTAATTAAAACCACCCATGCCGAGGCCGGACTCGAACCGCGACCCCTGCAATTCGAGGACAACACGCTAGCCGTTACGCTCCCAGGGTCGGCCTCATCAAAATAATCCTATCGCCAAACTGTTCGTAATGACTCACCACTTTCCCCATTCTCTTGTTCCTAATAAATACTATACAATTAATTCCGCCGACGGCTTTGAGTTTTTCTGTGTCCCCAAGACCACTTAATATCACTAATCCAAACTAACTTACTTCCTTTTTAAGATTTCTAATCTACCTGCCCCATTCATACTTCTAACATTCCTCTGTACGACTCGTAAAATGTTTTTACCATATCTGAGTAGTCCCCACCCAGAGATCCGATTGGGGGAATATTTTATCTCGGCTATATTTTACCCAAGAAGAAGCCATTATTCTATAAGTAAACTGAAAGGATTACATGTCCTCGGGATACCCTTTGGGCCTTTAATGCAGTGGCTTCCCGTTGATCATTTCTGATTCATCCGCCTTTAGCGGCAGTTTCCAGCCCCAAGGGCAAGAGGGTACCCTGGATCACTCCCCAGTAATGTGTCCTCCTTTCAGGAGGCGGTTGGTAAACAGTGGGTGACTCCTTATGCTCGGAATCAATCATTCAACAGAGCCACCACGTGAAGGAGAGGTTGACATTTAGTTAAAAGAGGTTAATATAATCTCACCCAAACCATTTCACTCCTGTACTGTGTCTATTATTAAAATATTCGAGGGGCTTTGAAATTTAAGTCATGATTTGTATTTGGCGTTTGATGAAACAAAGTTTAAATGAAAATCTGAAATTAATACGATAGTTCGGTATTCATGAAAGGTTACTATTAGCTGCAATTAAATGGTTGTACCATCCGTTTGAAAGTCTTTTACGGAAATTATGGTTAGTATGCCGTCTATTGTTCATACAACAGTGATTATGCTGATACAATTACGCCATTTTCAGTGGGATTTACTACAGGAAATACTGATATAATGGAGTAAATAATGGTTTCAATAGGGAAAATACATTGAGGCGATTCTAGTAGTCTGAGAGCATGATAGGAAATTCTCTGTAATATCCATCGTAAATATCAGAATCATCTTATTCACAAACATCTGCGACAGGACGTGATTACAAGCAATCCGAATAGTTTCAGGTGACCACGAGACGTTAAGGTACGAGTTCCGAAATTTGCTCAATTACACTGGTATTTGCTGTTACTATAAGGAATAAGTTATTAACGAATGTCACTAGTATCAAACGCAAACATTTATACATATGTACACATGCTCTGCAGCCTGATATGTATATCCTTTTGATGCGGGAAACGGCGTTATTCAAAGGAGCCAAATAAGAGGTTGGAGTGCGGAACGAAGAAAACTGAGTCAGCTCGTGTGAGAGCGAGCTTCCGTTGTGCTCAGTCGCCGTGGGTGAACTATGACACAGGCGCTGCGAGGCCGCCGCCTTCCCACGGTGCGGCCGCTCACTGACGTCACCGCACACACGTCCACTAGGGGGTACCACGAAGCCACAGAATATCTGCCTCTTTATAGAAATTCAGTCAACAGATTACGTGAATAAAACTTCTGACCTACAAAAAGGGAAAAATTACACTGAATACCGATCAACTCTTGGATTCAATAAATAAAGTACATACGAATTATCGCACCAGCAATTACTGCACCCAAATAAATACGTCAAAAACAACTCTAACTGTTCGTTTTATTAATTTATTTAGTTTATAGCAAAACCACTATACGAGATACAATACAGGATAATAAATAACAATGTGTCATGTTAAAACAATCAACAAGGTACCAGAAATATAAATTCAAAGTGCAGATCCACTCTGTAGAACAACTCTACAGGCTTTACCAAACTCTTCCAGCGAACCTGGGTACGCCCTGTTACAACACCCGGCGACGATTCTCTGTATTGGTGCATCTCAGTAACAGTTGGGTGAAGTTCTCATGCCCCACTTATGCATCAGCGAGTCACACAGCCCTTGGTTGGCTCGTACCATGTTAAGAGCAACATATGTTTTACGTGACATGTCAAAACCTGCTAGTGGATGGTGAGCACCAACTACTGACCGCCCATTCTTGGGAGCTACATTGTTCCATTCCTGTCGTCATTCTGCTATAACATTAAATACCCTGTCAGTCAACTCCTCTGCTATTTTTTTTTTACGGGTGGGGAATGTGATTTAAGATGCCCACACCTACGTATGTATCATGTCTGCATCGATGGGAAAATAAACGTTCATTGAAATTTTCGCGAACTCATGGATCAGATTAGTAAATCATCTTCTTCTTAGAACCTCGATATGGCTCAACACGGGCAATCGGAAAAGAGGAGTAGATTTAATTGTACCACCGATGATGGGCATTGTCTGATTTAGGACGGTGTCGATTTTCGTAACATCGTGAACTATTCAGCCACACAGAAGACAAGAACCATTAATGATTATCTAAGTGTTTATGCATTAACCCCCAGGTTGGCCCAGTAAGTTTCTTGAATTTAATAGCTCTCTTAATCAAGTGTGTGCTGTAGGGCAATGTTTGGTCTGGAGTAACTCCAAAACACTTTGGATTATGGTTGTATGATATTGGCAAGCCATTGAGTGAGACGTCCAAGATTAAATTGGCCTGTCTGTTGTTGAAGAACACCACTTATTGAAGTATTAAAATCCACGTTAAAGATTTCTTCCACATCATTCAAAGTGGACTGTTGAATAACGATTTCCGGGTCCTCAGCGTATGCAAATTGACAGGAAGCTGTCAAAGGGACATCTGCTATGTAAAGGTCTAACAGTAAATGGAAGAGTGCAGATTCATGAGGAAACTCAATTTTGTGTGATAAAATGTAGCACGAGGGATACAGTTAGTATCGCTGCATCACAACGAACATGTGTTTCATACTGTCCAAGATTCAGTGCGAACCTATTACTGTATCATTATTGTATCGAGATCGATGGTATGTACATCATGAAACGTTGATTATTAGCTCCAAACTATAGAGTACGGAGCGTACCTGTGAGCCCCAGATTACTGCTCAACTATATGTGTCTTGTTGGCTAATTATTCGACGGTTAAAACTTCTTATATATTCCTCTCATTATAAATCACACAAATACATTAATTGACCATCAATTAGACGCAGTCCTAACACTAATGACTCAATGTAGTATACCACCATAGTTGGATACAGATGTGAATAATATCTTTCCATTGTTGGTTAATCTTTACATTGGTTGATGGAATATCCATTGAAGCGAAGCAGTCAGGATGTTCGTACAGCTAAGTAGTGGTTGGTCCAAGTTCGAGGAACATCCCGGACAGAGAGTAATTGATAGTCGGCTGCGAGGTGGGCCGCCACGGCCACTTCGTGGAAGCGGGCGCACACAAAGGACACTGTTCCGCGAAGACGCTCCGGCACTGGCCCTCGGCGTCATATATGTTGCGCTGCTCCAGTGATAAGTCGGCCGCCCGCTGACTAAGTCGACTGTTCCGTCGCCTGCTGCAAGAGTATCAACTGCGAAGCCAAAGACCAGGTCAATGTAGTGTGTTTGCCTATCTGAGTTTCATTTATACAACACCGTACCGAAGAGAAGTTTTTTCCACGAATAAGAAAGTGGATTCACTTATCAATGTAGACAGAAAACTTTAACAGGTGTATTCCATTCATAGAGTGTCATGCTGTCCTAATTTTAATATTATAAATTAGTTCCAGAAATAATTCCTGTGAAAGCTATGCCTGCACAGTAAAAGTTAATCCCTCTTCCGTCTCAATTTTTACTTTACTGTTTTTATTATTTTTCAAAGCATTGTGGACAAAGGGATATCTCAGCTGGTTAATCACACACTGATTAGTTAAATACCACAAGCTGCTTGAAAATTTGCTATCATACAGTTCACCATGGTATCGCAACCTTCACATGTACTTCATCTTATGACGCCATACCGGATTCAGGACGCGTGTGATTACCATGGAGGATGTACCCTCTCCATGGAAACTCTTTTGGGAAGGTAAACTGGGATGGTTTCCTGTTGCCTTTCCCAGTGTATGTTTTGTATTTGTTACTGTAGGTGTGAATGTCTGTATTAGTATATATTCAGCAGAGAACATTATTTGTGTTCTGTGGAATGAGAAAGGTGGAAGGGAGAGGGTAAAAGACAGTGCCGGCCTATTGAGGCCTACCCTACCCTTCAAAAATACCGGCCTTATCGTCCCCATTCACGGACGAATCACCATCAACAGTGTTTATTCCAACTCCATACACTCCGCTGAGATATTTGGGATTTAACCCAGGACTGTGGTCAGTAATCTGGTGATTAGGAATTTTTCACCACGACCCTTCCTGCCCCGTCGGACAAGTCCTTATGATGAAAGTTTCTTCCATCACCAGACCTCGAGCCAGATACCACGTGACAGTGTCGGTGCCGCAACCAACTGAGTCAACGGAACGAGTTTCACACATACAGAAGCCTTATTCAATAAATACAATGATTCGCAACAAGGCAATTAGTAAGCAGATCAAATTAGACTAGAGAGTCCAATTAAGAAGACCCTTTGAAGCCTGCCGATCAATAACGACGTATCCGGTAACATTCACTTTATTCAGAGTTGGAATATTATAGTAAATTGTGAGACCATCGTCAGTCATTATTAACCAAAGTGACTGAAAAGGGCAAAACAGATTCGCGATTGCCATTCATTACTTCAATCTGTTACGTAACTTCACGAGTAACAAACGCCGGTTGAGACTGAAGTAATTGAGACATATTGTAAGTAAGATCGTTGGTGTTAGGGATTTATGGCGCATCTACATCGTAATAATTAGTGCCATTATCTAAGTAAGGAAATTTTTAAACCAACTGTAACGAAGTTCAAACGTACAAAGAGACGAAAATACCATCAGAAAAAGCCAAACAATAATCTGTTCAGTAGTTATGCTGGTTGAGTAAAAGAGCAGTAATGGTCATATTGAGTGTCTATCGGAGATCACTTAAAATAATAGCTAAATAATTGGCACGGGCGCAGAAAATTTCTAGCGCCCCGGCCGATTATCACGTTACACAGCATCGCGATCGCTACAGCTTGAGCCAATCTGTTCATCTTAAAATCTACAGACTCAATTAACTGCACATTCGATTTTATCTTTGTTTTCGCGTACACTCGCGATGTTCATACATTCCTTCCACATAAATATTGAACAAGTCTTCATTTGTTGCTCCTTCTTTTAATAAGATTATATCACAAACTTTTTTCCTGGCTGGTGACAGAGAAATTTCTGGTACGACTCACGATCGAATGGTAATTTTAAGAGGCCTGCATCCCATGATTTACCTCTAGCTATGCTTGCCTGAGGTATTTGAAGTTCACCAGGGATATTTCGGCGGATCCCGCGTTAAAATGTTGGTTCTCTAAATCCAAAAAGTAACCGTTTTGCCTCAGCAGGGCCACAAGAGTGGCAGAATTCATTCTAAATTGAATCCGTGGTAAAAAAAAAAAAAAAAAAAAAAAAAAAAAAAAAAAAAAAAAAAAAAAAGAGTAGCGGATATCTTAAAGCGTTTTCCAGTCAAAAATGACGGATCATTCTTTACTTATTTTTCTATAACCGTCAAAAAAATACAACAGCTGACAAAAAAGTAAATCTCCCGGAAGGAGAGGAGGAAACAAAATGAAACTTCGTGAGTTTAGAGGTTATGTGATGTTATTTTTATTTATTTTGTAACTGCTTTACTTCTCTTTTTAACATCGAGGTCTTTAGAGACGGGAAAGGATGGGGGGCAAGGATGGGGGCAAGGAATGGGAAAGAATTCGGCCATGGCCTTTTTGAAGGAAGCATCCCGGCATTTGCCTGGAGTGATTTGGGGAAACCATGGAAAACCCAAATCTGGATGCCCGGACGGGGATTCGAACCGCCGTCCTCCCGAATGCGAGGCGAGAACGCTAACCGTTACACCGCCCCGCTCGGTGTGATGTTATTACTGAGATTATATAATCGAGTCAAATTTACAAATGACTTGGCAGTATGAACCCACTTACAAGTATGACATGGCCAGGATGCATGCACAGATTCTCTCCTGAGGAACACAAATGTTATAACTGGTACTTGACATCCTGGATACGGGCACTGGGACGGAGTTGGCGTCATGCCTGGTCCCACATGTTCTATCGGGTACAGACCTCGGGGGTCTTGCTGATCACGAGAGTACAACATCGCAGACAGTTCGTAGAGACACGTGCCGTGTGTGGATGACCATTTTCTTGTTGAAAAATGGTACCACGAAACTGAAAGCAAACAGATGAGGACGCAGGATTTCCATGACGTACCGCTGTGCCGTCAATCACTCACTACCAGCCGTAACTTAAAGTCATACCCGATAGGCTCCCACACTTATCTTAAGCATTGAAACAATGACCTCTGCCCAGGTTACCACCCCAGTGATAAAAGAAATTTTCATCGTAAGGGACCTGGCCAGCAGGATGTAGGAGCCGGTGGTGCATCAGATTGTAAACCAAATCTTGGGTTCAACCCGTAAGCAACCCATGTAGGAATAGCGTGAAGGCAGAGGCTGTCGGATGGAGAGTTAAAATTGGCGGCCTACTTGACGAAAGAAAACACACAAATTATTTGTGAGCATGAGTCGCGAGGCGCTGATGGTGCAGCGTTATGCAACGTAATGAGGGCACTGGCTGTGAGGCAAGCGGCGGCCGCTAACGAGAATTGCGCCAAACGGCTGCATCCCAGGCGGCGAGGCGTCACATCGTGTTACGTCAGTGTAACGTGCACCGTTACGGCGCGACGGCAGGTGGCGCGTCGCCCACCCTACTCATCGCTCGCACAGTTATATCGGGCGGCGCGAGAGACAAATCTAGACGGGGCAGCTTAGCGAAACAGGTTTGTGTTATTCCCTTATTGAGCGGTCGGCTGTGCCGGATAGACGGCGCAGATATCACACCGTACTCTTGGTCGTTCACCCATAACTGTACAGGCGCGGCACACATTACTCAATGTGTCAGGGCCAAACATTTACATAGCGCGTTGCGGTCTGGTCGGCAGGTGCCTCGCGCTCCGGGTCACACGACTGAATCATCTGCATCCGGGAACTGTGCGGTGGACAACGCTACGTCGCTCCGGGGGACAATTCAGAGCGAACGAAGCGAGCAAGAGACTAGTGCACAGTTACTCTACACAGCCTGTGTGATAAAGGATCTTGACCTGTGCCCGGTTCATTTCGGTGAAACATCATACAAATTATTTCTAATACGTGTCTTTTGTGACAAGCCATCTTTCTCCCCTCATACTTAACCAAAGTCAATAAATGAGATCCACCAACCTATTTGAGCCGGAATGACAGGAAAGATATGATTAGAGAAATAAGGTGCCGCAATGATTCTTATATGAATTCTTCTTTCCCTCCTACCATTAGGGATTGGAATGCACAACAAAGAGATTAGCTTTGGTGCTAAGCACCCTATGCCACCCACAATTTTGTGAATTGCAGAGTATATATGTAAATGTAGATGTAGATCTTAGGGATTAAATTCTCCGCTTCGTTAACATCATTAATTAAGAAAGGAATTTTCAAAATTCAATCTGTAAATTGCAAAATTATGAACAATCAAGGTCACGTGTATGCGATAGTTCAGAGTCAAGCTGCTAGGCTTCGCTGGTGTCGATAAGGAGTGTTCACATTGCCGCTAGATAGCAGCTCCACTTAACGAAACTTTTGCATGGGTCAAGATCGCATCATCACTGGACATTGCAGTTGACAAACAATTGCTACAGAATTAGATACTTCAGCGCCAGCCTACAAGACTTCGCGTCGATGAGGAGTGATCACATTACGCTAGATTGCAGCACGAAATATCACAGAGGCTTGCAGAAACTGTGTGAGTTTTCTAGAGTAAGGAGCTTTTACGGATATTTTTGTTTGTGTTAAGAAAACATTTCTAATTTGTAAGACGTAAGTGTTTTGTTACATACCCATTTCAGTTCACAAACAATTGCTACAAATGAATCGCTTCTTTTTTCATCCTACTACAAAGCATCACTCTCGCTATTTATAGCATATCATTTGCCAAATTTTCATACGGGCCACTTAGTCAGTATGAAATTTACAAAGACACAAATTTTTACAAGCCCACGATTACTAGACGCTCTTGAGTTACTATCTGAAAGAATCTACGAATAGTTTTTCGTTTACCACTCACAAATGCTCGTTACCATAAACACAAAAATGAATAATAGCTTTCACAATTCACTCTCGCTTGCTCCTGTTATAAATAGCTCAACATTTGAGAATGTTTTGATAAATAGTTCTCTGAGAACGAAACATTTATCATTTTATACTTCAAACCGAAAATCATAACTATTCTTATAAGAAAGATGTACTGCGTGCAGCAATAGCTCAATAAAATATCATATGCGTAAAATATTTTTGGTCAATGTGACTTTGGTCACAGATATACTTGGTTGTTTCCAATGGTATTTTTGTTTATTAAAGAATTCTGAGAAATCACAAAAGTTGCAAATTTCTCTGTGACGTTGGCCATATTCAAGTGGTCTTAACAACATGATGATAAAGTTTGAAACTGTCGTGGCGGGATCTACAGTTCAGGATAGAATCCGAATCTCGCAGAATTCACAGCGTTCTCCCTTCACACAAAAAATTCACTGTAGGAACTGAAGATAACGTTAAATGTTACTAAAATATTCAAGCTGGACCTAGATTTGAAACGGGGACCTGTACCTTCGAAGTACGGATACCTTGATTAATGAACTATTAGTGGAAAGAACATACTTGTTTTCCATTATCAGTAAAAGAGAGGGGGTAGCGTAAGGTAGGGAAGGCAGCAGATAAGGTAATTACTTAGGGTTGAAGTCGGAACAACGTAGAGGAGAGCCAAAGTTGAAATTTCATCATGCCAGCCAAATTAGCAATTCACCGTCCACTGGCGTATTAATTTTACTGCCAAGGTTAAAATTAAATATGCAAACTGACATTTAATCCAGCTTCCAGTTATTACAGTCCTGCTTGCAAGCGGGTCCATTGCACCTCAAAACCTTCCAACCATTACACGATTTCTTAAACCCCAAACTGACTTAATGCTAGTTATTGATAATCAGTTCAACATTCTAATCTCGTTGAAACTCGAGCCAAGAGAATACTTCCTAAATTTCACCGCCCATCCGATTCCTGCTTGACTTCATTGTTCCTGAACAACACTGTTCGTATCTAATACCTACCTTCCATGGCTCTCTAGTCCCAATACTTAAACCGTAGACACCTGTACCTTTGTCTCTATGTATGATCACCTCTAAAATCGAAAACAAAATAAATCTCATTCCAATATCTAAAAAAAACGAGCCAGCTTACTAATTACAATCTGAATTAAGTTCATAAGCAGGTGATTTTGGGGAAACATTTAACTTTGGCCTATGGGATAGCGAGGGATAATGTTTTTTAACACCTTCAACTTAGTTTCTAGTTTTATAGTCTATGTTGAAGGTATTCTTTTCACAATTTGACACTTGCAACTTTGTACTATCCTTGTTATCATTATCGATTTAATGTCCTCTTGCATTAACATCTACGATATCTCTGTCCTGTTTGCTCTGTCACTCTTCTATACACGCGCCTGCCATACGGTCTACCCCGCGCTGCATTGCTCTTCTTGATCCATGTTACACTGCCAGTAATGAGAACAGAGCGCTCTCCGGTAAGAGAAATTACATAATAGCTTCCAGAACTGGATACAGTGAAGACTAGCTCTTTGAATTTAAAAAATTTCTAGGCAGATACCACTTATGGAACATGAAATAGGCCTACTTCTAAATGTAAAAAACATTCCCGTATTCCATGTTATCTGTTGTAAAGATTACTGCAAATTTCCGACAATTCTTTTGGTCACAGTAAATTGTTCTTATCTTAAAAATAAAATGCATTAGAAGAATATCTAAGTCAATAGTTCCTCAGTGTGTCTCTTTATACAACGAACTGAGCTAATGACTTGTTCCCGAAACAAAATTGAATTAGCTGTCATTCAGTTTTAACCTCACCTAATAACAGGTGCTTTCCAAACTGTTTTTCGTCAAGCATCCAATCATTCTCCGGAGAGTTATGGTTTCTAACAATGATGTCATGCAAGATGACTCATCCTGGCTAAAATTCTCCTGCTTGTACATGCTTGCATTGTAGTAACCTTAATAATCCAATTGCCCGCAAATACTGATCCACAAAATCCTTTAAACCACTCTGTGAGAGAACTCCCCTTAACTTCTGCAACCCGCACACCGAATCGAACCCTGATTAAACTGACCTTCACCCATTCCCATACAGACATAAAGAACCTTGCATTCTTCGTCGGACATGCGTGTACCGAATCACTCAACACATATAAATACGTCAATTATCTTTGCTGCACACACAACATTGGTTTCATCACTGATTAAAATTCCAAAATGATCAACAGTTACAGGAAAATCCTATATCAGCCAACACCTGCAACCATCAGTTCCCACAAAACTTTCGTCAACGCCTATGCAACGGTATTAATTTTCATCCATATTACATCAACTCCTTTGAACGCAGTAATCGCAGGGCCGGCGTTAGGTGGAGGGGGTAGGGGGGGGCCGATTAAGCAGAGCAAATGGACCAGTTATATGACAAAAGCGCACAGTGAGAAAATCGCATAACCCAAGCTCGGTGGGTGGTTACATCTATCCTCTCCTTCATGCAGTTGAGAATTCCAAGAAAAATTCTACCCTGAGTATCCAGCACAGCTCTTCCGTTAAGGCTCTTATTACTTTCGAGTCATTAGCACAGTGAAGTTTACTGGCAGCAGAGCCTGGAAAAAGTGGAATGGAAATCAGTTATTAAAATGAGTTATTAAATATTAAAAATATACTGAGTTATATCCGGGAAATGTACGGATATGAATTGTCACTCTGTAGTTAGGTTCAAAAATATAGCTATACTTGGCATATCTTCTTACTTATCAAAAGCTACTAAAAGGAAAATTTCAAGATGTTTCAGATAAGAAAATATTATTTATTTTAGCCAACAGTATTTGTTATAAATGTATAATGTTGTTTAACATAAAAAATTAACATAGAACATAGTGAAATGTTGAATAAAAAATTGGTAATAAAATATTTTTAAGTTGGGAGTAAAAATTATTGATTTTGATATATTAAAATTATTTATGACTTTGTAATGAGTCACCTTGCTGGGATACCTTTGCATTTATATATATATATATAAAAATAAAGTTTGATATTTCACAATTTATCGCATATTTAAACAAATTTACACTTTTAAGAAATTAATAAAAAGATCATTACGTTCATGATTGAAATTAATACTTTCAAGAAATGTAAATTTTAGTTAATTAGGGCGCCACCTCACCCAACAATTAAAGAGAGCACTGAGGAATCTCTCTAACACGTACGTCTCCCTGCTAGGGCCACTTCAGGTCCCATGGAAACTGAAGTACAATGCGGTTTTCTTTTTAATAAATCAACGATTATTACCGTTGTTGCAGCCAATCTGTACAAGCTGCATTGGTCCACACGCGGCACACAATTCACTTGAAGGTTACCGTTCAAGAGCACTCATCACCTACGCAAATCACACTAAGCAGCTGGCTCCTCCTCGCCAGTCCAACCACGGGGGCGGCTCCCGCCCGAATGTCTCTCTCTACTACGGTCTGGCCGTGGACGTGGCTCCGTTGGGTGCAGAGAAAGAAAAGACAGAACACTTTTAGACGGCACTTTGCATTTTGGCACGTAAATCTGCGGCTCATTCACTTGTCACTCTTTACTACAAAACTATCGCAGGAACACCCCTCGCCAGGTCTCTATCCCCTGCCGTGTCCAAACATTTGGCTCGCAGGAGAACGACAGAACGCCAGCCTTTTGTTCCCCCGCATGTGCCTGCTGCCTAGCCTGGTGCCTGATGCCTGCTGCCTAGGCATTCATTTAGCAGTAACAATTTCTGCTCGTTCCGATGAATATACCCTCAATGAAATGATTGAATTATAATCATTTCAATAGAATATTTAGTTTTTCTGAACTGACAAATCGCACAATATGGATATTGGTTACCGGGATGTGAATTGGAGTAATTTTCATATTAATTACTTCTTTTAATCCAAGCTTCACAGAACTGCAATGCACATTAAATACAAGCATTGCAAGGTTGTGATTGGATTAGATTAGATATGCTCACTTCGATCTCAAGTGAAAAGAGTTTCGGGAATGTAATAACATGTTATTTTCTGTGGTAAGATGGAGGATAAAGAAGCTACAGCGAATTTATTCCTTTTTGCTAGCATTGAGACTAAAGAGTTTAGGATTTTCCGCAGCGAAAGTCAACAGGAAGTATATGTATTGTGCTGGCACTAGTTTTTTTTATTTTAACTATAAGAATCTTTCATGGTTTCGTTCATCGCCAAGGACTATCTTTTTCGGCTATCTTAATTACTAGCTTACGAATACTCCGAACTATAAATAGTAAATAAATACAATTTCTTCCGTATTTACATGGCAGATTGGCAATTTTTTAATCTCTCAAATAAGTTTTGGACAGTTGTGTTGGTATAAAAATTGGTCTTTAATCGCCCGTATATAAATCCCAAGTGCTCACCTAACTGTAGAGGCCATCAGGGCTTGACTGTGCGTTTTTTCTGGCGACATCGTGTTTCCAGGAAGGTAGACCGTCCTTCAATGAAAGGGACCCTTGTGCGCTTATGTCACCTGTGCGCTTTTAGTCGGTCACCAATGTAATCCAGGTCATTGGCCGAAGGGGGGCTCAATGACCGGCCGGAGGGGTTCCCCCGGCCCAAGAATCAGCCCTTTTTTGCCGGGACAGTGGTATAGCTTAAGAAAAAGGTCTCCCATCTGGCCAGTGGGAGGGCCCTATCCGATAATTAATTTTCCAGGGGCCCCAACTGGCTACGTCACTGCTAGGAACGTTTAGTTAGGGTTATATACACTTATTTTAAACTAATCTACCCTGACGTTTGTTAGAGCACAAATGACCTCATATCCGATATTGTTTGAAATAAAAAATAAAAACATTTTATTCGCTGCATGCATTCATTGTGTGGGTATGATGTTTGAAGACTGCTTTGCCTTTATTTCACTGAAAACTGAGACCACGCATTCCTATTTTTCTTTGATCATCCAAAGTGAATGTAGTTTACTTACATCTGTGCGGATGCTTAGTTACTGATATGTCATGCTTTTCAATAAAATAAATAAAATCTGGGTCCACTACCTATATTTTGTACATTCACTCGTGACTTGATCGTTACGACCAAACACATTTGTGAATCAGTTTTATCATACTGAATTCATCCTTTTTCTGAAACGGTTCGTGACCAGAAACCTATGAAAGTCAAGATTTCTGTTTAATTTAGTTACTATTGAAAAATGAACAGGCTAAAGTTGTATATTTAGTAACCTTTTCAATAATGATCCAACAGGCTAACAATAGGGTCTGCAAAGTTAATGTTTTTTATCAAAAGGAGTAACTGCATATTTATTGAAAATTGCTCAGTTTAAAATATTATTCTACAATTTTAGTTATTAACAAAAAAAATACCAAGAATTTCAATAATCCAGTTGATAGTTTCAGTGTAAAAATTCGCAACAAAAACTATGTTTTTAGTTAGGGCATTATGGCTTCTCAACGTCGAGGTTATTTAAGAAGGGAAAGTAATTCGGTGATGGCTCTTTGAAGGAACGATCACCGCGTTCAACTGGGAAGACCAAATGCTGATGACCAGACCGTGGATTGAAGGTTGGTTCGTAACGTTGACCGCTTCTTTTTTTCTAAAATAAAACAAAAAATGAGAGATAATTGCTCTAACTTTTTGATAAGATGTTTTTTTACTTGATATCGCTTGGATACTTTGCTTATATAACGTGGAATAGATCTTTTTATCAAAATAAATCAATAACTTCTTAAATTTTCCTTTTCAAAACTTACGAGATGTCTACTACTGCTTTTTCTTATATATTTACATCTTGTCGACGTCGTTGTCGTTAGAGGCGATAAAGAGCTGGTGGCAAAAAATGGGAAGGAATTTTTCCACCGACTTTTTGAGGAACTATCCAGGTATTAGCCTAGGATAATTTGTGGAAGCCATAAAAAAATTTTTTAAAAAAAAAACTGGATGGCAGGACTGGTATTCGAAGCTGGGTCCTCCCGTATGCTATGCCCGCTCACTCACCATGCTCGGTGTGTCTGCTACTGAAGACATTGTATATGTTGATCTACGGGCCGTTCCGAAAATAAAATATCCCCTTTACTGAGATATTCGTAAACTGACGGCAGTGTTGATTCATTCGAGTCAGACCTAAGAACAAATACGAGACAAAGAAGTCCTGCCTCCAGTACCGTATCAGAAACAATGAAACCTTTCTGCTGTTTAGCCCTACACATAGACGTACAAAAGAAAACTTTAAACTAAAAAACAACAATTATTTTGAAAATTGTGAATTCGCTAATTAGAAACTACCGATTTCTTCTAAACGCATTGTTGTTTATGCATAGTTCGTTTTAGAGAAATGAGATAATTGATTAGCTGACAAATTAGTGGCATGATCGGAACACTTCAATAAGTAATGGGGCGCACCGTGGTAAGATTTTTTTATTCATAATTCTGTACAAATCAATTGTTCTAGAGAGACTTCATAGGTGACTTTGTGATGATTGAATCGTCAACAGGTGGTGTGAACAAATGATTCTCTGGCAGAGCACAAAGAAAATTACTGTCATTTTCGTGCGCACTGGAAGCGACAGGTGGCGGTAAGACGCGGAACGCCTTCGCTTCGATACTTGATCAGATGAACCCTAGTACGCCTACGTTTGCTTGCTCAAGGCCATTTGCCGTTGTTCTCTTTGTGTTCCTCTGACCGTGAAGTTGGATGCACAAAGAGCCCGGCCGGAATCCACGGAGCAGAACTTCGATCTGCACGCTTGGCGTAGCACTACAAATATGATGTTTCGCGTCGCACTTTAACAAAGCACTACCAGCCACACAAAGTCACAACACTCTCTCCTGCTTTTCTCTATAAAATTCAGATGTTATGAAAGAAAGGAACTTCCATTATCTGGTATCATTTTACCCATGTATGTGAAAAATAATAACTATATGAAAATTGCTCACGTTTGATCGTTTTCTTGTTGCGTTAACTGTCAGCCCACCGAATAGGAACCAAGAAAAGATTTATGACTATAATTATTTTCAATTATGAGCTTTTAATTTAAAAGTCAGATACAGAGTTCATAACAGATAAATTTTTTTGCACCAGTTTATTGCTCTCTGGTGAGGCCTGTATTTTATCACAAGAGTCGTCGGGTCGTTGAACCAGAACGAAGTTATGGGTAATTTTAGTTATAATCCCGACCGCAAAAAATCTCTAATAGACCAATTTGGCAGTTAGAATAAGTGTTGTGCTTCTGAACTTATTGTCCGAGTAAGAGCGTAGGCCTGGGCGAAAATTCGGAAATCGCAGGAACCAAAGGACAACATGGCGCCTAATTTTATGTAATTCAAGCAATTCCCTCTGTCTGCTTAACCCAAATAACGTTTATATAAAGTTAAACGTGTTGGATATTCTCACTCTTTTTCTCTATTACTGATCAATCATTTGTGATTTTACAGGGCTGTTAGATTTCTACTACTTAATTATTTTCGGCAATTGTTTTAGTATTAAAATTTTCTGGCATTTTGTGTGATTTTTTTTTTTTTTTAATTTCCCAAATCCACAATTAATCTTGTGTCCAAATCGTTACTACTATGATTTTATTATATCGAGTCATCATCTGAATGCTTTCTGCTTTCTTCGTTCTTTCCAATTATTAAATTTCAGAAAGTTAGTGACAATATTTCATTTCCTCCAAGTAGTAATTAAACTGCAGCTTGAACATTTCTGTTATGTTCCAAGAACTGATTGGTTCTACAATGCGGGTAGTCACTGTTGCGCTGGCTACTTTCAGTTACTTTTCAAAAATGTTATAATCGGCTGCAGATATTAAAATCTAGTTACGGGCAGTATCCACAATGACCCCGCATTCGGGAGGACGCTGGTTCGAATCCCCGTCCGGGCATCCAGATTTGGGTTTTCCATGGTTTCCTAAGGCCATGACCGAATTCCTTTCGGTTCCTTGCCCCCAGTCCCATCCCACCTCTAATGTCCTCGACGTCGACGAGGCGTAAAGCCATAAGCAAAAAAAAAAAGGGGGCAGTATCAGTATTAGCTATACGAGAAGCTTTAATCGTAGACATGGTAGAAGTTAGTCTTATATATACAACGTGTGCCACAAAGTACAGTAAATTCTAGTCTATAAAAATAATAAATTCAAGTATTAATCTTTGCGATAGTTCCTTAGCCTACAGATTATTGAGTGTGAACGAACAATTGAGGTCTCGGCCAGTGGAGGCCCGGTCATGTCATCACGCATGTGATTGGCTGTGTTAGTCATTGATTTACTACTCTGCTAGAATTTTGCATCTTTGGAAAAGCAGCATGTGCTTTTGCGTTAGGGAGGTTATTAAAGAGGGCAAGAAATTTTTTTTACGCACAGTCATTTACGAAATTTATGTGCTTAAGTTGATTACGAAAACTTCACAGTTTTTCTCTTCTAGATTACCTTTGCAGTTGACTGAACTTCAAGAAAGAAGTATATTGACCACAGAGAACCAAACTGTAACGTAGTCACGCACGCCATTATAAGCCAGGATGTTAAGCAAGTAAGCATTATGGTAACAGTTATTTAGAAGAAAATATAGCTCCCGTGAAATGACAGTCAAGAATCAATCATCGTTTACAGTTATTTAACACCTTCAAATAGTTGGAGAACATTGCTACTAGACGATAGTAGATGACAGGGTTCTATGATCAAGTATTAGTAGTAGGGATATAACAAAAGAGAAGTACATTGTTTTAAATGTAAAAGCTGACTAATGATAGATCAAAAGTTTAAGTTAGTTAATCGTTTTCTAAATAAAATTGAACTGTCCATCGAAGAAAAATAATTTCATTTGATTAAAAAATAAATTGACTTCTTTAATCGACCACGCAAAACACTGCAGAGAAAACAATTTACATTCTCACCAATTGATTGTTCAAATGCGGGAAAACGAGAAACACTGATTTTTTTTTTTGTATCTCTGTATCTATGAAATTGTATGTTTGTACGTTCTATATACAAATCCACAATTTGTAACCGTTCTCGATGAAACTTTGCACACATACTTTAAAACAATAGAAAAAATACTGTCTACATTTGGTTTACAAAACCACACCCTCTATCCTCATATAAGGAAAATTTACACGTCTAACGGTTTAATTTTTGTAAAAATCTCGAAAACCGTAGGAAAATTAGCTACAGTGAATGGTGATATTCTGAAAGCCCATAAAATTTACTGTTTATTGACGTTAGACCGGTTACCTACCGAGAATTTCGAATTTGAAATTGTTTTTAAGTTGGGCGCCGAAACAAAACGTTTTTATACGATCTTGATGAACCTTTGACGTATACTTTAAAAGAAAGAGAAAAACAATATTACAATTTGTTTTGCAAAATTTCATCCCCGCTTTCCCCCTTCACCCGCCTTAAGACAAATTTATATCTGGAACGTTTCTATTTTTTGCATATATAATTCGAAAACGCTAGGGAAATAGACTAAAGTGGATGGTGATGGAGAATGTTTACGACAGTCCGATCAAACGGGATAAAACATTCATACCTTTCCTCCGGGTAAAGCGGGGTACTCAACTCGTTACTAATAACAGAAAATTTTTATTTTTTTGAGCAGTGCATATGGTTAATTCCTTTGAAAATGATGCACGTGTAAACATAATACGATGCTGTTGCATAATTCTCTATCTGCTGCATTATTATCAATACCTCCTTCTAACTTTACAATGTATAGTATTGGTTTAACCATCTTGATAGAACTCTTCGATCTTTCTCAGTTTGTTCACGGTTTTGGAAATCTTTTTACATGTTTTAAGA
>JARYHS010011785.1:0-12032 GCA_031002005.1 Vandiemenella viatica
TTTTGTGTATAATTTTAATTATTGTTTAAATAATTACATGTAATTTTCATTATGTAAACATGGAAGGTAATTTTAAAGGATAATAACGAAATTGATTTTTTAAATGCTTTTTCTTACTTATGTGCAGCCATGTCTACAGCAGGTGCTCAAAAAGGTGACCATTTACTTCCAGACATTTTTGACCCTTTGCAGAAATGATGCCTGAACAGCTCGAAGTGTGTCAGAAAATGTCTGGAAGTAAATGGTCACCTTTTTGAGCACCTTGTAACAGCCCTAATACCTGAATTTTGAATAATATTGTACTGTGTGAAATATTTGTAGTGAGCCAAAGTTTGCTTGAAAGTGATTTGATATGTTTATTTTGTAAATTCTTGTAAATAAGTGTATATAGACTTTGTTTTAGGTAAAAAAATTATTTAAAGTCATTTAATATGTTTAATAACCGAATGGTGCAAGAGAATTTCTTAAAAGTTTGTAATTCCATGTATTACTGTAATTTACGATGTCTACAGGACAATTTTCACCATTTGAAAGGATTTCTGTAAATAATTTTGTATTTAAGTATCTATAATTACCATTTCTAATCATTTTGTAATGTTATTAATTAATTTTGTATCAATTCCGATTGTTTTTTAATATGTTTGATTGTTTGAGTGATTGTTAATGATCGAGAAATATCGGGCGGATGCCTTTGAAGAATTCTCGTAATTTCGATAGACTCTATATAAACAGATCGCCTGGACAGAGAGTTTTAGTTTGCATTAAGTATTAATTCAGTGTTACAGAGACATTCATGCAAGTTTTCATTCTGTTTTCGATTCAAGTATTCAGTATTGCATCTTTGGATTGTAACAACTATGCTTGTGAATGTCGCAGACTTGTTTGATTTGTTCAAAATAAACGAACATCTTCACATAACCTTGTTTTTGGTGGACTTTATTAATTAATTAATGCAGTAAATTAACCCACCAAAGAACCTTAACATGGCGACCGTTGACATGACGAGAAGTTCTTAAACATCTGTGGGATGTTTATCTTCTAAAAAGAATCTGCAGAAAATTGCGAGGAAATTTCGACCGGCGACGACACGGATTTGACGGCCTAAGGCGGAGATTTTTCATCGGCAATCGGCTGTAATCTTCCGACGTCGAGTGGATTTCCTTCGGCCTCAAAATCGTCTTCCTACAGTGAATTGTGAAAAGTGTGGTTAAGTGTTTGAAGTCAGTGTGGTGTTTAATGATTAATTAAAACATTTAATTAATGTGAATTTAATGTGATACAAAAGTGAGGAATAACTGTAAGTACGGCATTGAATATTCAAGTGATTTATTTTGCATGTTATAGTGTGACAGATTGGAAAGATTTTAATTTTACTTAATTTTGTTTTTTATATTGATTTGGCTGATTACTAAAAATGGCTGATAATCAGAACCTGCAAGCTTTTCTAGAGTCATTTGTAACCAATTTTAATGCAAAATTTTCTGAACTTGATGGTAAACTTGATAGTAAGTTTTCTGAATTTAGAAATGAGTTAAAAAGTGATACTGACAGTAAGTTTTCCGAAATTGATGACAAATTTGATAGCAAGTTTTCCAAATTGGATAACAAATTTTCAGAATTTAAAAATGAGTTAAATCTTGACAGCAAATTTTTCTGAATTTAAAAACTGAGTTAAATCTTGACAAGCAAATTTTCTGAAATTAATGATAAGTTTCTCAACTGCAACAAAGCAATGATAAAACATTCTCTGATTTGACTAAATGTTTTGATGTTAAAATCACAGAGCAATTTCAGGGTTTTAGCTCTCAATTCAAAGAGGATATTAACAATTTAGATTCTAAAATTGGGGAAGGTAGTAACAGAATGTAAGGAGAAATTTGAAAAAGGTTACAAAATTTTGTGAAAAGAATAAGGCTGAATGTGAAAATTTGATTTATAAAGAGGTGAAGGAAGTCAGTGAAAATTGTGATAAGATGAAGGAGGAATATGTTGCTATGTTCCAAGCTAATGATGTTAAGGTTAATGAGTTGAGACAAGAGGTGGGATTAAATATTAATACATTGGTGCAGCAACAGGAACAGTTAGCGCATGGATTAGAAAGAAATGTAAATCAGTTGGAAAAAAGGGTTACTGGGCTACAGGTTCAGTTAAGTCAGATTCCCTTAGCAGGTAGTCCAGTTATCAGTGCTGATATTAAGGAAGAATTTGAATTTTATGATGATAGTGGGAGGCTTCACCCTATTGAATTTATAGATAATTTTGAAAGATCAGACTATTTTAATTTGTTACCCGATAGTAAGAAAATTGCACTTGTGGGTAAACATCTAAAGTCTTATGCTAGGGCATGGGGTGATAGACAAGCTAGGGAAGTGACTGACTACAAGCTGTTTAAAGAAAACTTTTTGAAACATTTTTGGTCGACAAGCAGGCAGATTCAAGAAAAGAGAGAGTTGATGACTGGTAGACCCTATAAACCTGGTAGGGAAACTCAACATGACTTTTTTCATAAACGTTGGATCCGTTGTAAGTACCTAGACCATCCTATGGAGAGGAGGAATTTATTGATTTGATAGGAGCTAGGCTACCTCAGCAAACAAGAAATTTAATTGCCACTTTGGATGTAGTAAATGTGGATAGAGTTTCTGAATTGTTGAGACGCTTGGATGCCCAGGAGTCATTCAATGAACAACATTACCACCATCAACACCATAGGAGGGGCAGCAGGAGTCCCCCTAGAAGGGGTAATGGGTCAAGGGATGGTAGATCGAGGGGACGGGATCGTAATAATTATGCAAGAAGGAATGATAATGGGGAAGTGAGAGAACAGAACCCTCAATCTGAAAGGGAAAGGCAGCATGGGGGGCAGGTAAACTAAAGACCACCCCTGTTATGGGCCCCGCAGTGGTGGACAAGAAGGTGGGTCCAGGTACCAACTGCTATAGCGTTAATTCCATTTTTATGAATAATCCCCGAGAAGATTTATTGGAAGAGGTGGGGGTATCAGCAAGTGAATTTCAGGATAAGGTTATGATAGATGTAATTAATAATGTTGATGATTTAAAGACTGATAATAAGATAAAGTGGGAAGGGGACCACCATAGTACCTTATCACTAGAATCAGTGTGCGAAAGTAATAATTTTCATGTAGAAGATTTTCGAAATGGTCACTCCCTAATTACAAAAAGGGGTGCAGAATTTATAGTGCAAACTACAGTGTGGCTATCAGAAACTTGTAAGGTCCAGAATGGTATAGTTGGGACTATGTGTGCTAGGATAGGTGGTAATGAAGTTTGTAGAAGTGCTGAAATCGAGGAGTTTCTCAAATATCTTGAAGATGAAGGTGATACAGTGGTGTGGATAGGAGACCCAGATGAGGAGGAGAATTGTAATTCAAAGTATTTGTCTTCTGAAGAGAGAGGTTGAAAAGCCATATGTACCAATCCCTAAGTTAGAAAAATGTCCTAATTTTGACCTAGCTGATACATTATTTAGCTCTGTATTTGGTGTAGATAATGATAATGAAGAAATGGGTGGGAGTAAGGATTTAATTGAACCAGTTTCTGATGTGGGAAAATGTACAGAATGTGACTTAGATGACAATATGTTTTGTACCCTCTTTGATGTGGAAGCTAATAGTGAAGTAGTAGTTGCTGAGAAAAATAATTATTTTGTGGAGGAAGTCAGTAAGCCAGATGTTAAACCAGTTTTAGGTAATGATTCAGATAATTTGGTAAGTTTGAGTAGTAATCAGATGATGAAGAGTGGGGTTGGAAGTAATGATGGACTAAACTGCAGTAGTGAGAATAATAAATTTGTATTACCAGTTGAGTCAACAGCATTGCTTTTAAGTGACAATCAATTTGCTAAAACAGAACCATTGTATGTCTCAGCTGTTGCGTGGTTGTACCAAAGTCTGTTGTCTGAGATGATTGGAAGTTTGTGTTTCTGTATGTATATAATGAAGCTTTGTGAAAATAGAAATGTAATATTAAATGTGTATACAAAAGTTGAAGAAAACTGGAAGGTTAGGAAAAAGTAACTTACATGGTTCTGGGTTTCCAGGGAAATCCTGGAACCCACTTATGAGAATTAATTGAAATGCATGGTTTGGGGAGGAGTCCCTACATGTAAATATCTAATTTTGTAAATAAGTTTTGTGAATTGATGCATGTAAATAGTTTGTGTGAGTACTTAAGTTCAGATGCAGATGTAAGCATTTCAATGTATAATTTGTGACAGTTTTGTGTAGAGACTTTTGGTATTTTCATGATGTTGTGACTTTCTACATTTTGGTGACAAATTATCAGCTGTGAAATGTAAACAGACTGGTGTAATTAACAAGCAGACATCAAGTGTGTAATTTGGAGTGAAAATAATTGTAACTTAAGGTGATGGCATTGAACGTTTGTTGTGTAAAAACAGTAAATGATAAAATGATTGGACCTAAGAAAAGACAATTATTGTAAACAAAATCAGTGTCATGGACTATGTGCAGATGTTGTATGAAGAATTGTATTTGTTCATTGTAAAAGTCATTATGGTTGATTGATTGTAATCTGTTCGTGTCTGCATTATGTGTACATTCAACCTGCTTAGATTCGTGACGGATTCAATCAATTTTATCTGTGTAAAATTAAGTGAATCCTGGGGAGGGGTTGTAACAGCCCTAATACCTGAATTTTGAATAATATTGTACTGTGTGAAATATTTGTAGTGAGCCAAAGTTTGCTTGAAAGTGATTTGATATGTTTATTTTGTAAATTCTTGTAAATAAGTGTATATAGACTTTGTTTTAGGTAAAAAAATTATTTAAAGTCTATTTAATATGTTTAATAACCGAATGGTGCAAGAGTATTTCTTAAAAGTTTGTAATTCCATGTATTACTGTAATTTACGATGTCTACAGGACAATTTTCCACCATTTGAAAGGATTTCTGTAAATAATTTTGTATTTAAGTATCTATAATTACCATTTCTAATCATTTTGTAATGTTATTAATTAATTTTGTATCAATTCCGATTGTTTTTTAATATGTTTGATTGTTTGAGTGATTGTTAATGATCGAGAAATATCGGGCGGATGCCTTTGAAGAATTCTCGTAATTTCGATAGACTCTATATAAACAGATCGCCTGGACAGAGAGTTTTAGTTTGCATTAAGTATTAATTCAGTGTTACAGAGACATTCATGCAAGTTTTCATTCTGTTTTCGATTCAAGTATTCAGTAAGTCAGTATTGCATCTTTGGATTGTAACAACTATGCTTGTGAATGTCGCAGACTTGTTTTGATTTGTTCAAAATAAACGAACATCTTCACATAACCTTGTTTTTTGGTGGACTTTATTAATTAATTAATGCAGTAAATTAACCCACCAAAGAACCTTAACAACCTGCTGTAGACATGGCTGCAAATAAGTAAGAAAAAGCATTTAAAAAATCAATTTCGTCATTATCTTTTAAAATTATCTTCGATGTTTACAGAATGAAAATTAAATGTAATTATTTAAGCAATAATTAAAATTATACACAAAAAACGCGAATATTCATTTTTCGCGATTACAGCGCCATCTGTGAGGCTAACAGAAAAGTGAGTTAAGCAAACTATTTTTATTTTTTCATGAGGAATCGGAATCTTCAAAAAAAATAGGGGTTCCCATTTAAAAGAATTAAGTTGACCTTGTTGTAACGACAACAGCACCACCTGTGAAAAAAACGAATATCACATAATTGTAGCCCCCTACTGTACGATTATTTTTATATAGGTTATTGTTTGTTAAAATGCTTTCTTTCCGAAATATTTCCAGAAAACATATTAAATGCCCCACCCTGTATACACCTGCCAGTTTTAAGAATGTATCATTACTTATCACAAATTTCTTCATTAAATTTAGGTTTTGGTTATTAAAAATGAATTATAAAATGTCTGATCTGAAGTCAACTACCCAGACAAAATATTTTTTTTATATATATAAAGAAATAAACAGTCGTTTTATAAATGCTGACATAAATTTTGCTAGTGTCTACCACAGATTCCAAAGCTACCCGCCATTTTGATTTCTTAGGATGGTTCATTATTCATTTCCTGCATTATTCATTTTGTGAAATGCATATTAATTTTTTGTTTGTTTCAAATTGACATTTGACTTGGAGACCACTCAGGCAGCACTGTGTATTTACGTAATTCGCAAATATTTATGGGTGCACTCAATGTATACCAGACTCAGCATGGTACAGACAACACAAATACATCAATTCCTTTAAACCACCCATGCCACAGGCCGGACTCGAACCGGTGACCCCTGAGAGGCTAACACGCTATCCACTGCGCTGCTGGGGTCGCCGTACTAAAATTAAATTTGTTTGTTTGCAGAAGGCGATGCTCATCAAATTATAGTGCAGTTTTATGTTTAGTTGCTTTGTCTGAGGGCAAGGATTTTTGGGACTACTTTACAGATGGCTCCACTTGGAACATGTTCGCAGATACACATCTGGTATCTTATTAAGTAGAAAAAATAAAGGATTTTTTTAAAAACATTTTTAAAACCAATACGACATTTAATCACATCTTATCACGGGTTTTTACGAAACAACGGAGTAAGATGGAAAACTAGGGTTATAAAGTATACTGTACCCTAAAAAGTGGTTGAATCGTCTGTTCAGTTTTTGAAATTTTCGACAACATTTTATGTACAAAATTAACTGGCATAGTGTTAAAATTATCATTAGGAACACGCTACAACTCTATAGAAGTAAGGAACGGGAAGCAATTCGGCCATGACCTTTTAATAGAAGTATTCCAGCATTTTCCTGGAGTGATTTTAGAAAACCATTTAAAAACCAAATCCGGATACTCGGACGGTTATTCGAACCCTCGTCCTCTCGAATTGGAGGCTAGAACGATACCGCTCACCCACCACGCTCTGTGAAACTAAATTACGTGGCACAAGTGCTTCCGACACCCAAGGAAATAATTCCGAATGTTCAAAGTGCCATATCTTGGCTCCATTGACAGGGTGAATTATTTAATTTCAATTTTCAAACACTTTCGTTACCATCAAAGAGAGGTGGTCTGTTTCTAACGAAACCAATTCTATTTTCTTAGAAGCGATGAATAATATCAAAAGAAAGTCACCATAATGACACAGATCGACGATTACTACAAACGTCCTGCTTAGACGCGCCAGTAAATGTACCTCTTATTGACTAGAGCATATATGGGCAACCCACGGCCCCCGGGCCGGATCCGGCCCTCCATCAGCTTCAATCCGGCCCGCGAGAGATTCAGAAATTTCACATACAGAACATACCTTTCCGAAGAAAAATATCCACAGCTGAGAGTTTTCGCACGAAAAATAATTTGCACATCCGGAAGCACGTACAAATATGAGCAGCTTTTTCAATCATGAAAAGTAATAGAAATAAGCATCGTACTCGGTTTAAAGCATGGTTGGCCAACCCGCGGCCGCCTTGAAAATTTTTCCGCCCCGCATGATTCATCACACTTTTTAAAATTATATTTAGTTTATAATTGCCAATGTAGTGAAAACCAATGTATTTAAAAAAAAAAAAAAAAAAACGTTATTTGTGCATCAATATATTTCAAAATTAACTGTCGAAATTATGAGAAAAAAATTACTTTGATTTTAAAATAATATTTTTGCGAATATTGCCTGTTTTATTTATGAGTTTACAGTTATCAGTTCGCGAAATAATTATGTTATATTCTGCGAACTCATAACTCGGAACATCTAATATAATATACAATATATAATTTTATTTGCGGCCCGCGGAGTTATGACGCATTTCCAAAGTGGCCCGCAAGATCATTTGGGTTGCCCACCCCTGGACTAGAGCTTCGAATATCTGAGATTCTATTTTCAAGAATTAAATTACATCACAGTGGCCCATAAGGATAAACAGCCTGTAACGATTAAAGATTTATTCTTAACCTTAACATCTGGAAGAAGCAAACATGTTGATGATTGCTATAGACAAACTGGAAAACTATAAAAGCTGCAAAATATTCATTGACACGCAAAATATAAGCTTCTTTAAATTATCTGTAAATTTGTTAATGTTTACAGCAAATAATATTCCATGGTCGAAATTTTGCACACGAAAACTTAAGCAAAGCTCCGTTTCGCTAAGGTTTCCAAGAAGGCCCTAACAGGTATCGCACCGAGCGTAGTGGGTGAACGGTTAAAGTTCTGGCCTCGCATTCGGGAGGTCGCGGGTTCGAATCCCCGTACAGGCATCCAGATTTGGGTCTTCCATGGTTTCCCCAAATCACTCCAGGCGAATGCCGGGATGCTTCCTTCAAAAACAGGCCATGGCCAAATTCCTTCCCGATCCTTGTTCCCAGTCCCATCCCGCCTCTAATGACCTTAGACGTCAACGAGGCGTAAAAAAAATAAAATAAAAAAAAGGTAACGTAGCTTTTCCGGTGTCTACAAAGTCTCCAGTTCACTTCTTCCCTGGTAATAACCCTCTATTTTGTGCCGTTGACCATCATCAACCTGCTGTAGGAGGAGAGGTGTTGAAGGAAATGGACAAAGTAAATTAGGAACCACTGCAACATAGACATATGGAAGAGAATAATCAATCAGGGATTTGACCGACTATGTTCAAATTGGTCTGAGGAACAAATGGTTAAAAAGAGACGAGAAGATTCAAAAATAAACGTCTTGAAAGGAGTTGGTGTGCGGATAGGAAACATTGTAACTGCTCTACCAAGTATTCTTTCAGGCAACTCTTGCACACGACAGACTGTCGTAGTAATGGTAAAAAGTTTGGTAGTATCAACTTAAAGACAATTTATCTCGTATCCTATGAAGCGGAAGTGAAGTGTTGAGGAGTAGTGAAAACGCGAGACGAGGGGACACTGTGCAATCCGTTGGGACCGGCAGTGTGCAGTCAAGTTAAAATGGAGTGTCGAAGCGAGTGGGGGCAGTTTGAGCGACTTGCGAGCAAACTGTGGAGCGCTCTCGAGAGATCCGAGCCGTGCGGAGGGTGAGCTGGTCCGCGTTATTACCGGCTGGGCCGAGTCGGCTCAGGTCAGCCGAGCAGAGCACAGGAACAATATTAGCAGAGCTCATATGAAGCTGCCGGCAAGGGGTGGGGCCCTCAGCCACCACTTGCTCGGCTTCCGGCTGAGTCACGGCGAGTTGGCAGGTATTAGGATTGGCCAGCACGGCCCGCTGAAGGGGCTGTAAGCATTATACGGTGCTACGTCCCCACCGTGCTTAATTCAGAGGGGAAAATCTCCAGTCGTATCAGTCCACTCAGTGAAATTACAGCACAGAAATTCATTTCACCGATTATCACTGACTATCTGCCCATTATCTACACAGCTGCTTAAAGTACTCCGAAATCGGTGCTTTTTATTGGTAATTTTACCTTGTCGCCAGGTTATTTACACCTTCACCAAAATGTGAATCTGTCAATGACGTATAACTTCTCGAATAACAAGTCCGTCGAAAACTTTTACTTTGAATTTTATTTAGTAGATTTTTTTTTTTTTTTTTTTTTTTTTTTTTTTTTTTTGACTGGTTTGATGCAATCCTCCATCCCTTCCTATCCTGTGCTAACCTTTTCGTTTCTACATAAACTTTACAACCCACGTTCTCATATATCTGCTTCATATATTCTAATCTCTGTCTAACTCTACAGTTCTTACCTTCGACTGTTCCCTCCACTAACAAATTAAACAATCAAGCATGTCTCAAAGCTTCTTCCATAAACTTCTTTTCTCACCTATCATTTCAAAAACTCGTTCATTTCTTACTTTGTCTGTCCACCTAATTTTTAGCATTCTTCTGTAGCACCACATTTCAAATGCTTCAAGTTTCTTTCTTACCGGTATTCCTAAAGTCCATGTTTCGCTACCGTAAAGTGCTGTGCTCCACACAAGAATCAGCAAAACTGGCAGAAACAAGTCATCAGATTTAAAAAAAAAAGATTTAAACACAGTAAAAGCATTCCGTCTTAGCACTGTTCTGAGCGACCTTGTCCGGTGGCGGTTTTCTGGAACTAATATTGGCGTCATAGAAGGTTCCAGAGAATCTTAAAAGCTCCGACCAAAGCTTCTGGTGTGATGACAGTCGTCCCAACAATTGAAATTGAAGAAAAATAATCAAAACTTATACAAAATTAGTTAAAACTTCAGAGAAAAACTTTTAAATGATATTACAAAGTATTCGCAGGCACTTAAACAAAACAGTTACAAAATTAAGCAATTATAGACTTTTAATTAATATTTTATACATATAATACTTTTAAACAGATTAAAACAAGCATTCCGTTTATTTACAACATTTTCAACCACCAAAATACCATAAATTTGTAATGAACCACTGCGTATCTTCCTCAAATACAAAGGTAATCAACATTTCATACAGTAGGAAACTGATTACAAGCTGCTTAAGGAATGGAGACGTATATTTATTTTTCAGTTATTAATATTTTCTGTCAATGTAGGGTAGAGCTACTAAGGAAAAGTGAAATAAGAGTGCCTAATTAGTCTTTAATATTGACGGAACATTAGTTTTCTTGACAAAATTTATAATTAATATTCAACTCTTAGGGATCTACACATTAATCATTTACTTTTGTATATTAGAAATACATTATTTCTTTATAGCACAAAATGTTCAAATCAAGGACGGTTCACCGCCATAACCTGCACAGCCAGATGTGTTCCATTTTTTACACGCTTCATAGTATATAAGAGTGTCATTTGATTCTACATCTGTGAATCAAAGCAAAAACAGATTATTATACAGGAACCACCACCTTCATCGCTAATTAAAGTCGATGAAGATTATGACAAACGGCTAGTAGCCCTAGATTTCCAATTAGGTGCTCTACCCCTCATTACACTCATTGTAGCTTTCCTACTTTTTACAGAAAAAAAAAAAAAAAAAAAAAAAAAGCAGTCAGAATATCCGGATGCTGTTTTTGTGAGCATTTTTAGGGAGATTGGTGGACTAATTTTGGCGTAGGGGAAATTATGTGGTAATCAGAGCCAAGCTCTAATTTCCTCTTGCTCATGGCTCTCAGTACCCAACATGTTAACGCTTTTGTATGTATGTATGCTTCTTTGGCCCAACTAGGATCGCGTTAAGCCCTTGTGTAGCTTGAATTTTGCTGTATGTGTGTTCACATTGGGTTTCAACTGGGGTTGTTAGTCCTTGAGGAGACCTACAGTTTAACGTGGCATCAGAACAACGTTGGGTCTTCTTTTAAGGAAAGCAAATTCGGGATCAAACTGTTCCAACGATAACATAATTATCAAGTTTGAATATCATAATAATGATAAATTTATAGCTAGCCACATGACATATTATTGGAATTAATAGGATTACTGAAAAGTGGGTGTACAATTTATTAAAACTTGATCATTGTGAAATTATGCAAACATGAAGTTTGTTTTATTAAGATATAAACAATTACACATCGTCGATTATCTTTAATTTTAAATAGTTAGAAAAATATCTCAGGGTCGATTACTGGGTGGAACAGATTACATAAGTTTCCGTAGCGGGCGAAGTTTTTCCGTTGCACTGCTGGCGAGGTCAAAACCCACCCATGAATGGCACCACAGGGGTTTCTGTTGTCCCCGCCGGTGACCTGGCCTGTCGAGATGCCATCCCTCCTGCGACGCCCAGAGGAGTGCAGATTACTTGTTGTCGTGTCAGGTGAGAATCCAAATTAGAGTGTTGCTTCGTCCGTTCTTCTGCACCGAGGAGAACTCTCTCCTCTCAGACTGCGATCTCTCGTCGGGTTCTCGGCGAATTACCGCTCCTGATATGCTGACAGATCAAACAAAAAACACAAAACTGTCAATAAATTGTTGTCAGCTTTTCTATTGGCTAGATCGTCTCCAACCACTTTCAGAAAGCGCCTCTTTAGTAAGAAACGGTATGTTCGGTCGCGGCACCAGCTAACGTCATTCAGTGAGTCTTTTCCGAAACGTGCCCAAATGGAAAGTGAGCATTAGTTATTTATGGTAGGCAATAAATCCACTGAATGT
>JARYHS010011786.1:0-11998 GCA_031002005.1 Vandiemenella viatica
CCGTTTAGAGCGTCGCCGTGTGCGTATGGCTTTAGCAACAGTTAGAAACGTATTAACTTTCCCGTTCGCGGATTAGAACGATAAATTGCGACTCCGGTTGGAGAGAACAAAAAGAAGTAGCATTCTCTATAGAATACCTGCTTTGTATATAAAAAATTAGGAGCTCTGTCACAACAGATACTTTGTATTAAATAAAAGAAAATTACCAATCCACTAATTTTCTTCTATTGGCAAGAAATTGTCGTGCAGTGTCTTAGTGGTTTACAATGTGTCTCTTTCTGATTATGTCGGGTCATCAGAAAAGCGGATTGTGCATTGGAGAGCTATTTGTGGTTCGCATGACGGTCGAAGCATCTATACAAATTGAATCTCCCGAAATCATGCGTATTACCTCACTCTGTAAACAGTTAGCCCTCAACAGTCGCTGGACACGATCAAACTGCTAACCCAATAGCGATCCAAAATATATGGTAGCGAATCACATAAACCAATGCATATTATAATATAAAGCCAACAATATCATTTTATTCATAATAAAATACACAATTCCATCAAGCAATAACCAAATTCAAAGAGCAAAAATAAATCATATAAAGAATATTAACATTCTTTTGTGTACGTAGAGTAATATCCTGAACTTATACAGATAACTTATTAAAATTAGTTGAGCCTGGTACTTTATTGTTCTTTTATGAATCTGGTAAAAGCCTACTTTTTTTTCTTTACGGCGCTACGCCTCATCAACGTCGAGGTCATTAGAGGCTGAAAAGGACGGCGTGAAATGGACGGGAAGGAATTCGGCCATGGCCTTTTGAAGGAAACATCCCGCCATTCACCTGGAGTGATTTGGGGAAACCATGGAAAACCCACATCTGGATGCCCGGACGGGGATTCGAACCCGCGTCCTCCCGAATGCCAGGCCAAAGAGTTACCGCTCACCAACCACGCTCGAGGCGTATAACCACGAAAGGAGGATGTATATTTTAATTTTACAGAACATCGTTGGTGAGCGGCAACGCTTGGGCCTCGCATTCGGGAGGACGCGGGTTCGAATCCACATCCGGACATCCTGGTTTGGGTTTTCCATGGTTTCCTAAAATCACTCCAGGAGAATGTCGGGATGCTTCCTTCAAAAGGCTATGGGCAAATTTCTTCCCGTCCCTTGTCCCATATCGCCTCTAATGACCTCGACGTCGACGAGGCGTAAAACCATAACGAAAAAAACAAAAGTAGTTATTTACCCGCCTATATTTTCTAGGCGAAACAATAGCAGTTATTCTTAAAATACAGCAAGCAATGAATAGTGTGTGCATTTACGGTACGGTCCTTTCATTAGCATTAAGATTTGAAAGAACATCAACCACAATGTTTTGTAGCTTTATTTTGGTCAGGTATAATATCCGGATAGTATGAAATTTTTCGTTCAATCAGGCCTTAAATATGGGTAGTGTAAAATTTATTATTCTATTTAACTTTCTATAAATATGTTCCAAACATGTATTCCTTGTCAGCTTATAGCCTAAAATAATCCATAAAACTCTGCAACCTTGCCTTGGTGATGTACTAGTTATCAGTAAAGGTTTCAAAAATAAATAAACACATGAAACATCCCCCAAGATTCTTGAAAGTTATGTATACATGCTACTACTTCGCAGATTAGATTCCAGAAAGTGCCATCCATTGACACTAGCATACACCTGAAAACTGCTAAAATTAAATGACAAATTACAATATTTAACTTTTCGATATTGCGTTCAGCTTATTAATGCTTTCTATGTCGTATTGCGAAAATTATTCCCTGTCTAAGTTGATATGACCAGCTATCTGAGGTCACAGCCAAGGGGAAAATGTGGAGAGACAGGCTCCGACTGTGATATCCGAACCTCTGAATATTTATCAAAGCTCGTCAGAGACAGACAATTTTTACAGCGCAGTAGGGAGCGCGGAGGAAGTGTTGTTTACGTCGGCGAAATACTGGCGCATAACATTCCGGTACTGCGAAGCTTGCAACCAGTACATACGGGTGGAAACGGAGAGAGAGACTGAGGCAGAACTGAAACGCTGGCCATCCGGTCGAACGAGAGTCTGGAGTCTGGCCGTGGTCCCGGCTTCTCAAATATTAACAAGCAGTGGCCAGCGGAGCTCAATGTGTCCCGGCCTCCCCACCATCCAAGTGCCAAATTATTTAGAGCGGCGTCTTTTGAGGTGGCCCAGCTTCTCACCTTACTGCGTACCATGCTGAGGGCAGGTGTGACACGTAAATTTGTTCCTTGGCTCAGAAGCACCTGACAGAACTATCCATATCTTAACTGTACGTCAATGCCAGAATTAAAGCAGCAATTAAAGAAAAAAAAAATCTACGTTACATACTGTCTGTCACAATACAGTACACCAGTGACCTATAATTAGAAATGAGTGGTTTTGTTAAAATACTAGCCTCGTACCCGCGACTTCGTACGCGTGGATTAAGAATATTTTTGCCAGAATTAAATATAAAAAGTTGTTGGTAACGAAGGATTGGTCCCAAACAATATCGAGTCGGCATAATATGACAGGAAAGCTATCACTATATCATTCTACCGTTGAACCTGCCTCTTGAAGAGAATCAATTTCCAACATATTTCTGTCACTATTCGAGAAGATTTCAAAATTTAGTGACTACAACTGTTAATCATACTGGAAAAAATATCCTGTGCCCTTCATACAGCTTTCCTTATAAAATTCCATCACAACGATATAGCCATATAGTCGTTAAACGTAACAAAAAGACAGAGACTTACTTCCGTATTTATATTAGTATTACCGTGGTTCACACACACACACTGACTGCGAACAACACCTGAGGGATCATTCATTATAACGTAAAAAAGTGTACACCTACAAAATTGCAAGACTACCTACGATTTGCCTCGCATTGCACCCCTAACTTTATAATATCTACAGTTTAACATTCAATCCAAAGAACCTACGGCCCAGGCCTGACTCTTACGATGAAAAACAATTTTTAAAAATCTTAGCCTTTACGGGATTTGAACCGGAGACCACGACGTTCGTAAGCAAGCTCTTTAGCCACTGAGCAGCCAGTTCACTACACGGAAACACGGTCTGGAGACGTCCACATCCAACGTGTCTGTCTATCGCCGTATTTCGAAGTTATGACACAACATGTGTTATTTATACAGATAATTTTTCAACTAAATGTAGACAGTATATTTCTCCTTGTTTCAAAGGATAAGTGTACAAAGTTTCATCGAGATCGGATGAAAACTGTGAATTTGTATGAAGAACAAACAAACCAACAAACATACATTCATCTTTATATATAAAGATATCCAAGTATCGATGGTATCCTGAAGAGAAGATCGATTAATCGATTTGCACATAGTTGTGTTAGTCTCGCAAAACGACATTAATAATCCAGGAGTAACTGTTATATAGAGCGTTAGTGTGCAATTTCAGGCATAACGGGGTTCATGGAGAAATTACAAAAGGCTTAAGGTTACTCTGGGAAAAATTATTATTCATGGTAACGACCGGAGTAACAAATAGAGAGCGAGCGAGATAAAAACCGTGTTCGTTTAAAAACTGTTACTGCGAGCAAAGGACCTTGTATCTTCGGATGCTTGCCTATCGAATAATGCTTTAATAAATTTCAAGAAGTCATATAAAGTTTATTATCATTCAAATATGAGAATTAAGTTAATAAGATTAAAAATTAAATTACTGAACGAGTTTAAAGGGGACATGTATCCCTGGCGACTGTGGCTATAATCCAGAAAGAAATACCAAGTCCTATAGCTACATAAATAGACGATTCGACAAGGAGAATCATTAAAAATACAACAAAGTGCATTGTGAAGATTTACCAGGTCCACATGGATACTTTTTACTGCTTTACGCCTCGTCGATGGCTAAGGTCATTATGAGGCGGGATGGGAGTGGGAACAAGGAACGGAAAGGAATTCTGCCATGGCCTTTTTTTAAAGCAAGCACCCATTTTTTTATATATTTTTTTTAACTGCTTTACGTCTCAATTAACATCGAGGTCTATAGAGACGGGACAGGATGGGGGGCAAGGATGGGGGCAAGGAATGGGAAGGAATTCGGCCATGGCCTTTTGAAGGAAGCATCCCGGCATTTGCCTGGATTGATTTGGGGAAACCATGGAAAACCCAAATCTGGATGCCCGCACGGGAATTCGAACCGCCGTCCTCCCGAATGCGAGGCGAGAACGCTAACCGTTACACCGCCCTCTCGGTCCAAGCATCCCAGAATTCGCCTGGAGTGATTTGGGGAAACCATGAAAACAACAAATCTGGATGCCCTGACGGAGATTCGAACCGGCGTCCTCCCGAATGCGAGGCCAGAACGTTAACCGTTCACCCACCAAGCTCGGTATTCGCTCTGTCATACAAGCCATTCAACATAGACTTGTCTATTTACGCTATGGGAGTGTAATTACCATGAGCTTAGTGGCCGTGTGATTGTTGTAGAGAGAGCGATCATACTAATCGCTGTGTAGACGCCGGTTCGAATCCCCGTCCGGGCATCCAGGTTTGGATTTTCCAAGGTTTCCCCAAATCACTGCAGGTGAATGCCGGAATGCTTCCTTCAAAAGGCCATGGCCGAATTCTTTTCCCCCGTTCCTTATCACAAGTCCCATCCCACCTCTAATGACCTCGACGTCGACGAGGCGCTAAAGACACGAGTAAAAAAAAAAAAAAAAAAAGTCTTCTTTGACGTAAACACCTGCCGGTATCCCTCCCTGGAAGCCGAACTGTCATATACCTCACCTGAATCCAATTAAAATTAACAAAACACATGCAGTATATCGATACCTCTGTGTTATTTGATGCTGATATGTAATGATAACGCGATTTTAGCTCGTGAGATGCTCTCTCGAGTTTACATAAGAATAGGAAAGAATAAACGAAAAGCTATCTCTGTTATATATGATGCTGTTATATAACACCGCGATCAGCTGTTTTCGACGCCCCGCGAAGCCTAATGACACGGTTCTGGTTTTAAAACGCGTGTCCTTCATAGTTAATACTTTTGCCATTTAAGGGACAAATTCCGGAAAATTTTATTATTAATTTATGATTCTACCAAAGCAGTGAGATTAACAACTAAAATAGTATCTTGGTTATCTATTAAGTTAGGTATGAATAGAGGTAAACTTTTTAGAAAAATGATATTTTTGCCTTTCAAAGATCGAATTCCGAAAAAAATATTTCTTAATTTATGATTATACCAAACACGAGATCACAATGTTTCCTCACTTATCGACTTCAAGTAGGTATTTTTGGAGATAAATGGCTAGTGAGCAAAAAACTCATTTCAGAAATAATGATACTTTTGCCTTTCGAGGGTTATATTCAGAAAATTCCATTTCTTAAAATATAATTTGCTCGAAGCGAAGATGATACCCCAGTTGGGTATCAAATGAGATAAAGAGATCGTAATACTAAAAACCTTGAAGAAATAATAATATTTTCCTCCTTTAAGGGTTAAATTCTGAAAATTACTTTCTTAAAATATGATGTGACCATAGCGGAGACCATACTCTTTAAAATCATATTTCATTAATCGATTTAGGGTAGGTATGAAGCGAGATAATAGCTTGCGAGGAAATGCGCCTTTTAGAAATAATATACATGAACGATGGTTTTAAATTTGAGTATTTATAATGTAATTTTACTCATAGATTTCAGGGATCAACTTCTCCTGAATTAGGAGACATGAGATGTGACTCGTAATAAATATACAATGATGTATAACAAAACTTTAAAAGTACAGGTTCCATGATTGCCAAATGTGTAATACATCCCATTTTAGAGTGTAAGATGTATTTTATTTCACTTTTTTAACTGAAATATCCTGGAAATAGTCACCGGACACTTTAAACAAAATTTGCTAAGCCACATTAGATGTCAAAATTAACGTAGATTTATCTTACCAATGTTCTGAGCGACATTTTATAACAAACAGAGAAAATTATCAATACAATAAAAGGGCCACTACAGTTTTTAAGAACAGCAAACAATGGTCGATACAACTATCGGATCTTACTTAAAACTGTTTGCAATTAAACGCATTTTTTTAAAAAATTATGGCTTTTCGCCTTGTCGACGTCGAGTCATTAGAGACGGGATAGTACTGGGGACAATGGACAGGAAGAATTTCGGCCATGGCCTTTTGAAGGAAGCATCCCGGTATTCGCCTGGAGTGATTTGGGTAAACCATGGTAAACCCAAACCTGGATGCCCGGACGGGGATTCGAACCGACGTCCTCCCGAATGTGAGGCCAGAGCTTTAACTGCTCACCCACTACGCTCGGTGCAAATAATCTTAAATGAAATTATAAAGAATTTTATTTTTAATGATTTTTTGGCTTCCCCGCCGTTTCAGAAATCGTACTTGTGTTCTTTCTAAGTGTACATTACATCATAAGTATTATTTAGCTGTGCAGTGTGGACATCAGATTGTTTGCGTTGCATTATTTTTTCTCCTTCCTTCCCTTGGAAGTATTGTACGCAGCCTAGTGTTGCAAACAGAAAAAAAAAAAAAAATGTTTTTTTTCAGCTTTGTGAAAAAAAAACATGAAAAAAACCTAGCACCCGTGTTTTTTTTCAGAAAACAATATATTTGATAAATTATAGATTTATTTAAGGAACTTCCATTTTAAAAGTGTGTTTTAAGTCTTACTGAATCATATAATGTCTCACATAATGATTCATAAGTGTATCTATATAGGAAAAATAATTTTATTCATCCTCTATGTCAGTACCACATTCACTAGTATCAGCACTACCAACACTTGTTCGTCGGTGTCGGAATTTTCTGTCTCTTCTTTTGTCTCCTTTAGATCCATAACTTCAGAAATAGTTAAATTTTCTTTTACTGGTTGTTCTTGTATTGTACGCAAAAGATTTTGAGATTGCAATTTTAAATTGTGCATAAAGCCTGCGCCGATAGTTCTGTATTACGGTCTTTTAAGTTTGAATTAAAATCTGTTATCATACAAAATAGGAGCTTTAATTCTTTTCAATCGTTTGTTTACACCAACGGTTGCAAGGAAACGATTCATAATTAGGGACCGTGCACAAACTACGTGGCTCGGTCCAGAGGGAGGAGGGGTTAGCTGGAAGGCAACGCTGGGCTACGTGGGAGAGGGGGGGGGTTCCGAGCCAGACCACGTAACTTTCCTTTCGTAACATTTTTCACAGTTAAAATGAGGAACTGAACTCACAACAGCATGTGAGTATTTATTTCCCTCAGTTAATTATATCCGTATGTAATTTACAATAGTCTGACAAGAGAATACAGTACAAAACGTCTTCTGGAATCAAAACAGAAGAAAGGGTAGGGGGGTAGGCAAAAGCCACCTAGGGCTACGTGGGGGAGGAGAGGGGGTTCACAGGAGGCCAAAATCGAGCTATGTGGTTTATGCACGCTCCCTTACTGACAATTTAATGAGTCAGTACCACTACACTCTGAGAGTTAACAAGTATACGAATATAAGGAAAGCCCAATAAGTAATAAAAAGAGGCAAAAAACCGTGGATAAATTTTAAATTCCTAATTTTTTAAAAAGATCTGTAGGTAATTTTTTAGGGCTGGCAGCACTATTTCAAATAGCAAGTATCAATCCAAACAATGGGGAATGTGGATTCCTTCTGGCGCAACCTAGTCTCTTCGGGAAATCCCCGTTCATAAAGAAAATTTCAGTCAATTTTTCCAATACTTTCGTAATTTTTTTTTTACTGAACCAGAAAAATATAGTAGATTTTAAATTAAGATAAGTACTTAGAATAAACTCTAAAACAGTCATTTTAAACGATAACTGCCTTACAAATTTGAGATTTGTAGTTGTGAGATAAAACGTGTTCCAGAAAAAAAAAACATTTTTTTTTCAAAGTTTTTTTTCTTGTTTTTTTTTTTTCAAGCCAGAGAAAAACCGTTTTTTTACAACACTAACGCAGCCTCACGTATATTTTTAATTTTACTTTCTTCCTTACCAGATGTTTACCGTTTTCGAATTACATCTTACTGGCTTTAAATATCTGGTCCAGTCCAACACCTTAAGATCTGAAAACCTTTACTTTAATGTCCCGTAAGTTTTCATTCATTTATTTACTTTTTGGGATAAATCATCCAGTTTTCATCGATCAGTAAGCATACAATTTATTGCTGTGATCCAAATTAACCAGATAATATACAATTAATATTTATCTTCGGTTATTTTCATGATGCATTCCTTCCTATTATCACACAATGTCTTAAAAACCATACATTAATTCTCTGTCATTACTCCATCGAGCTGTATACTTTACATTTAACTTTACATACTACTTGTCGAAATATAACTTCTTTGAGAGTTTCTTCTTCGAAACTTCCTCTTAATTTAATTCATTGTCCGTTCATGTTTTCATGAAAACCATTTCTTTTTCGTCTCTTGTCTTCATCTGCATACAAAAGATGCTCCGCAATGTCTTTATGGGCTTTTTTAACATTTTAACTAAATTATCAACGTTAAAAATACATAGTTTGTGACTTCACTGCTTTTCAAATATATTTACAACACAAACCATCCGGTAAGGACTATGTATTGTACGTACCTTACAAGGTGGCAAACAATTTTCCTATCCCAACTAGGCAGAATTAAGTAACTGCACTTGCTTGGAATCTTGAGGACATGGAATCGGATCCCAGGCAAGGAACGATAGAACTAAAACAATCAGAAAGAACTCATAACAGAGCTTTCAGTAACCAAGACCCCCACAGCGGCGTTTCATGTTATACTGTTTCAGAATTAAAGTTTAATAATAGCAACAGATGGTGTTAGGCACAGAGAGAAAGCTATACTTTCACAGTCAGATCCAGCTTCACCGGCTACTCATGTTGAGCTGCACGAAGCGCAAGTGATGGAGTAGGTGCAACATGCTGCAAACAATTGGGCTAGACAATCCCAGCAATGAGTATACGTCTTTTATGCACAAAAGGGTACAATGAAGCCTTCTCATCATTCGGTTATGTCACAATGATTGAGTGAACGAGATATAACTTTGCGTGATTGGCTATCCTTGTTTGATAAGGAAGTTGTAGGAATATAACCATTTGTCGATCTACATCAAAGGTGGCCTACTAAGAGGGTCTTATGGTGCTCTAATCTTTTCATCCAGTAACAACACGTGTAGGTGATTAACGTCGATAAATCTTCTCTTAGACTATTAGCTGCAGTATCTCTAAATAATACAGGCATTAAAAGAATTGCAGTTATGCTTTAGCGTAGGTCGTACAAGATATACCAACAGTCATAATTTCTTTTGCTTCATTTTTCGGTTTCTCTGTTTCTAGATATTTTAATTTAATGAGCTGCTATCTTAAGAACATATACATGGATCATAATACGTTTCATTGGTAACCTTACTTCAATAAACGTCACACATTTTGTATTTTATTGTTAGTAATGCAACATCTTGTAAAATATAAATTAAGAAGAAACCGAATTTCATTTGTTTCAAATGCAAGCCACTTTACAATGGGCCCACAGACGGCTCAATGAAGTAAATTAGGGCGAATGGTAGAAACGTTGACCATGGTTAATCTTTTACCTCAGTTTTCAGAAATGTGTTTCAACAGCTATGTCGTTGATACTGCTTTAGCCTTCTCAGGCGTTGCAAATTTTGTTTACTGCTTCAGATCACAACATAATTAATTTATCATGATGTTTTATTATCTTCTTGCGAGTTACTACGAGCGAGAAAAAGTTTATATCTCTCTCACTGACTAATTGCTAACCTAAACTTCGCCAATTTATCATTTAATACAGTTGTCATACTTTTTTTTCTTCAGTAGACACCAGCAAGACGGACGTCTGACTTAACAAAGTTTAAGATGTAATTTGATTATACAAACTTTAGAGCAAGAATGAAATATTCAACTTCAAACTGCGTTTCCTGCAACGTTCGCAGCACGTCTTTTTAAATGAATCTGCTTATTAATATCTGCCAGAACTGTTCATTTGGATCGCTGAATTAAAATTATTTATTCACTGTTTAATTTTAGACAATGAAACAGTGGAGTTAAAATAATAGAATAGCCGAGATTTATACAGTTCTTGCGATTATATCGTCCCACATAAAACCCCAGTTAGTTATTTGCCCCTTTGTTCTAAAATAATGATGGTAGCATGCCATCGAAGAATGGATGATTTCTATTTACAGAGCTTGGTGGACGAACTAGAACGCTTGATGCGGGCATTCGGAAAGACACGTGCTCAAATCCCATTCCGGACATCAAGATTTCGGATATCCAAGGTTTTGCGAAATTAAATTTTCCGTGATGTTCCATCAGAACGCATAGGCAGAATTCCTTCAGGTTCCTTGTCTCCCACACCTCATCCCCTAATGACCTCGTCATCCATGTTACGAAAAGCTAGCGGAAGCTGAATTGTTATTCCTACTTTAATTATAAATCGCTTTCTGAATTAGCCTCGCATATAGTGCAGTAGATCCTACCAGCAGGAAATATTAGGACTTGTGAGGGAGGATGGAATGAACCAGTTGTTGGTTGCTGAGAGCGGGAAGTGGATTCACTACAAGTATGGAGGGTGATGAGATGATGAGAGGAGGTGTAAAAAATCTGAATTTGGGATGTGCTTCTGAATATGTGGTGACCGCAAGAAGTGACCATCATATGACAACACGTTTACTGTTATACATCAATAGAATTTTCAAAAAATAGATAGTCTTCATTGTAGTTATGATCGCAGTGGAGTTATTATTTATGAAATTTTTGTTTGTTTGTGTTTTAAAAAACTCTAAAATGGAAATCAGTGAAACTATGTACTAAATACTCATATTTCGACATGTTCCTTGCTGTTAAACTACTAAACTTCCAACTTAAAAACGAATAACGTCAAACTCATATCCTCATTTTTTCCGGAAGTAATGTTTTCATATTTAGTCCTTTCTCTCATAATAAAACGTGTTCACGACGCTTACTTGAAATCATTTTTCAGCGCAGGAACAAACTGTACAAGGCACGAATCACGCTTAAGGAAAATTTAAAACCAATGTAAATACCATAGACACCTGAAGATGGATCCACAGGGTCCGAAATGCATTGTGTAATACAATAAAATTTGTATTCTAGTGACTGAAGGCTGTTTCTCATTCTACCTTTTGTCTGTTTGATGCAGTCACGTCAATACAGAGAATTATGGATAAAATTAAGTAAACTTTGCTTCTTGCTATCTGCAGGTAAAATATGCTACAAAATCCGGTAAACAGATTCACCATTCAAACACGGATCTGCAATGAAGAAATAAGTTACTGCTCCTTTGACAATAGAAACTAAAACGTGATCAGGAATTGATGAAATCTAATAGGACGTAAAAAATAGGGGAAATTAGTTAATACGTTATTCTGAGTGGAAGCCTGATGCAACGCCTTGTTGAACTGATATAATGCAGAATTCCCCGCGCTGCACACGGTTTGTCAAAGAATTAAGCCACAGCTATGTCTCTCGCCGGGACGGTATAAACATTGAATAAGAAGGGCTTAGCTGAATCATCAACTCATAAATCTTCTAGGATTAATTTTAACTACATTTGAATATAAACAGGAACAGTTAAAGTTGATGCGCATTCAGCTTATTGTTACCATGCACCATTTCTGGCACAGAATGAGTACGCGAATAACACCAGCTTCAAGATTTACCTCATCTTTGGCATTTAAAAACAAATGAATGAGGTATTGAGTGGAATATGAAGACTTTCACCATACATTCTGCAGTTGCACGACGTACCTGCCAGTGTGGCTTAGTGCGCTGAGGCGCAGCACACTGCATCTGGGAGATACAACGGGACCTGGCACGAGCTTAGACCTCCGCGTATCGGCCGCCCTGACTGTGGTTTCTAGGCGTTTCTCCACAGCCGTCAAGGTGAATGCTGGGATGGATCCCAATCGCCACCTAATAAACTAGATAATTCA
>JARYHS010011787.1:0-24997 GCA_031002005.1 Vandiemenella viatica
CATAACATGTGAAGGTGATGGTATAGGAGATTGCGATGGAGCGTACAAGCCCCGGTGGCTATTAAATAAATAATAACAAATTTACTACTTTCGCCCTCTTTATCTCTTGACTGTCAGGAGAAACATCAAATAAACACATATTTCTGTCGCACCACTTACAATGGGCTAGCGAATCTTTAAACGTCGATGCGCCTATGGATACTGTTGTCATATGTTAAGCAGATTGTTTTCCGCAGTTTTCTTAGTCAAATCATTCGGAAGGACGCCGGTTCGATGCTTTTCTTTTCTTTCTTTGCTTGTGGCTTTACGCCTCGTCAACATTGATCGAGGTCATTTTTGAGACGAGAAAGTACTTAGGGGCAAGGAACGTGAAGGAATTTGGCCATGGCCTTTTGATGGAAGCATCCCGGCATTTGCCTGGAATGACTTGGGGAAATCATGGAAAACACACATCTGGATGCCCGGACGGGGGTTCGAACCGGTCACCGAGCGTGGTGGGCGAGCGGTTAACGCTCTGGCTTCGCATTCGGGAGGAATCCGATTCGAATCCCCGTCCGGGCATCCAGATTTGTGTTTTCCATGGTTTCCCCAAATCACTCCAGCCTAATGCCATGATGCTTCCTTCAAAAGGCCATGGTTGAATTCCTTCACGTTCCTTGTCCCCAGTCCCATCCCCTTTCTAACGAACTCGAAGTCGACGAGGCGTAAAGCCATAATTAAAAAAAATCTTAGACAAATATCGAAACTTTACAGATTTAACTCTCAGCTTTCACCTTGTGTCCACCGGATAAATAATTGTATTCTATTTTCGTATACGAATTTTCTTATGAATTCTTTTTTCCCTCGTACCATTAGGGATTGGAATGCACAGCAAAGAGATTAGCTTTGGTGCTCAGCACCCTCTGCCACCCACAATTTTGTGAATTGCAGAGTATATATGTAGATGTAGATGTAGAAATTCCTATTAAATATAAGACGACATGTTTTGTGTCTTTTATTGGTAACTGTATAACATCAGCCTGAAACTAATACTATGTAGTCACTCTCCATAATCGTTGCAGCAAAAAAAAAAAAAAAAAGTTGTGATCTCCACTATCGTTGCACTTGGTGGAAGCAGCAGCACTGCGTGCAGATTTGAGGAGTGGGTTTCTGCTCGGGAGTCTAGTTTTTGCCCCGGACCTGGCACATCCTGTCCCGGGTGAAGATTTGCGCAACCTTCAGCAGCCGGCTTGACGCCCCTTCTCACTGCACCCGGCAGGTTTTTTTTATCGAGTCCGACACGGCCCATTATACAGTGGGCTGCCTCCCTTCCTGTAGGTTTCTTAACCTGAATGAAGGCGACGCGCTCATTACACTTTCACGGCGCATATCCTGAGTTTCGCTGTCACCGCCAGGCGAATGAACTAAGGGGAACTTTGATTTCGTGGTACTACCCTGTGCAGTGACTCTGCATTAATGATTGTTCTCTTCATTACTACTCCTGTGGCAAGTTTAGAGAGATTGTTAATCAATCATTAGTTTTGTCAAGGCGGGTTTTCCGGCGAAAATCTTTTACTGTCCTATTAACCGATAGGACCAACGATATGAAAAACTAGAATATCCATTTAAGCCCAGTATGGTTAAGGTAAATTTAATTTCTTGTGCAAAGCCGTTTTGAGCTTGATTGTACATTAAAGTCCTAGAAAATAACTCCATGTGATGTTTCGCACCTTTTCTCAAACGTTTGGTTTGCCGTCGAACTTTCTAAAGTGATTCGGTTTTCCAAGCTATCCCGAAAACATCGCAGAGGTAAAGGTTATGGGGTTTCTATGGCTCCTGCCACTTCCCGCAGGATTAGCGGAGGTAGAGCCCCGCATTCCCATTACAACCTTTTTGGCACTAGAAGTGATTTGACAGCCCCACTTTCCGGCTCTTTAGATAGCAAGTTAAGGGCGCGTCCATAAATTACGTGAAATGAAAGGAGAAGGGGGGCGATCCGGCGTAATCTCACCAAGCGGGTGGGCGGGGGGGGGGGGGGGGGAGTCTACGGCAATCTCACGTGAGGTTTTTGAAAAATTGTTGTACTGTAGAGCTAAAAAAAAGGTCTGCAAATGACACGAAAGTCGATTTTACGGGGGTATTTCGTCGAAATGTGGGGGTGTAACCGGATTTTGGAAGGGTGAGACCTAAGGGAGGGGGTCTCACGGACCAGATCTCACCAGAAAAAGGGGGGGGGTCGGGCCAGATCTCACGAAGTCTCACCAGAGAGAGAGAGAGGGGGGGGGGGGTCCGGAAAAGCACCTCACGTAATTTATAGATGCCCCCTAAGTGGCCATGGGGAACCGTTTTGGAAGTTTCAGCTTCGAATAAAAAGATTTCGGTATCATCGAGGATCGAATCCCGGTCGTCTGAGTCGCAATCAGACGCTATACCGTCTGAGTTATGCGGCCGCAACACCGCAGAGGTATGTTGATATAAGTTCTTCATACTAGATCCATTCTCATTTCTCCTCAGCAACATTACAGATTACTCGCTATCTCGACCTATTTATTGTTGACAGGATATACTCGTAATACTTTGAGGGCACTTGGAATCAGAAACACATTAGGACGTTATGAACACGTCTATTTCCACCTCGCAATCCATTCCATTTCTAAAGATTTACTTCTTTCTACAGTAACACTGACATCATGGTTCTTTAATTTTAAAGTATGAATGATCGCAACATGCCGAATGAAGGGAAAAAATTTAGTAGCTGATAGTAACGTTTCCTTGTGTTTCTCTTGTTGTCCCTGACAGCACAATACTGTAGACACTATCCATTCTTCTTCCATTATTTCCACATCGTTACACCGTGAGAGCTGATATGTATAAAGCTGCTTCTACTTAGTTTGGTTGTAGCTTTGTGGCGTGTACTGTCGTCCATATTACAGGTAGCTCGAACTTGTCCTACGTCTGCTGGACAGCTGGAAACTTATTCCAGCAAATTCTCGTGTTTTACCGGTTGACTCGTGTCCTCTGTCACTTGGCTGACAAGCATTCCAGCCGCTTTGTCGTTTTCCGCAGAGACATCCTGTGCTGAAAGCTGGCGTGAAGGGCGTTGAACGAGCGTCCGGCATGCATTCCAGCAGTGTAGGGGTGGCAGGCCGTGAAGTGAACTGCGGTAGCAGGCACGCCATTCAGAGTCCCATTCACGGCGCCGAGCATTATGGCTCGAGAGGCCACGACAAATCGCCTCATTCATCCGGGGCGGTGTGGCGCGGGCCCAAACCCTCTCTTACAACACAAACATCCGGCCCGACCCCACAGCCCCACCTGCGACCCCAGCCGCCCCTGGCAAGTGGATCCCAATGCACGGAAAATAAATCACTATTTCGACTTCATACTTCTTCCGTTTGTGTATTCATAAACCACTTCCATCAAGCAACGCTGTGTCCATCAGTCTATATGCCCTTTATTAGATTGTTTGTGGTTTAATTAATATAATAAATAACTAGTCCACGATACAGTTCACATTAAACTTGCTTTTATTTTCATAAACATGACGTCAACGATACTGTTTACATGCATACATACAATCCAGAGATTGCATACAATACTTCTTCCACAGACAATACAGTACTTGGCCGTCGTAAATTGAGTCGGTGAAAACTGTTTCTCTGTCTCGGGTGTTCGCTTTATATAAGCTATATCGAAATTTCTAGAACACTTCAAAAGCTTCCGACAGATATTTCTCGAACATTAACAATACTTAAACAATTGAAACATATTAAAAACAATCTGAATTAATACATAATCACTTACAATCATTACAAAATGGTCAGAAATGGAAATTAAAGATACTTAAGCACAAAATTATCCACAGAAATCATGTAAAACAGTAGAAAATTGTGTTTTAGACATCGTAACTTGCATTAATACTTGGAATTACGAACATTTAAGCAATTCTCTTGCATAATTCTGTCCTTAAACACGTTAAATGGCCTCTAAATAATTTCTTTACAAAAAACTAAATCTATTTACACTGATTTACAGTTAATTGAAAAACTAACACACAAGATCACATTCAACCAAACTCCAGCCTACTGCAAATGATTCACAAAATACAATTCCATTTAATTTTTGGTTTGAGGGCTGTTACACTTTGCTTTAAAGATTATCAACACTTTTGTTTTATATGTACATCCGTTCAGTTATTCTGCTTTAGTAGGGCAATTTTGAATTTTACAAAGCATAGCATACACATTATAACTTTTGAGGTCAGCGTACTAGGGTGTTTTTGACACATAGTAACAGGAATATAATCGTTAATACTGCAACTGATAGCTCAGTGGTTAAGGCACTAGCATTCAAAATTGTTGCTACTTCTGTCCCGGGTTCGAATCCCGTTAGACGCAGTAATTTTGAGAGTTGTGTTTGATCATATGAGCTACGCCAGGACGTTCCGTGGTTCGGATTCCATGTTAAACTGTAGGTCCCCTCCAGGGCTAACAACCCTACTTGTAACACGATGTCTACACATCTACAGCAAAATTCAAGCTACACAGAAGCATAACGTGGGCCTAGTTGGTCCAAACGAACATACAACAATAATAGAAACAGCTGCAATGGGACTGGTTTAAAATAATTACACTTGTGTTGATAGAATACATTTAGCTTTGAACACTGAGGAGTGTTATTAGATGCAGTTAACAGTGATATAAACAAACTTAAGGTTTTGGGAGCACAAGTGTTGCCATTTGTACACGAACAGTTTAAATTAGTTCTGTGCATTACTTGCTAAATATTTAGTGCTTTTTGAGACGGATTTGGAAGACCATCTCACCACTCGCCTATCTGATTGCGGCAAACAGTGATTTCAGTTACGTAAGCTCCGATGTTTGAACATGGCCGTTGTAACTCCTCGTGTCGGATACGGAAAAAACGCTTTAACTCATTTTTTCGAAATGGTGGCTTGTTATATATATATATATATTTTAATTATAAATTATTCTGAAGAAGTTTCGTGAAGCAATAATAAAATTTTCATGTAACATTTTTCCTAGCCAGCTGTTGGTCTTCGACATTACAGATGTTGGCACTTTTGTCTCTATTTTAAATCATTCTTTTTTTATTTCTTATTGTAAACTTACTTAAAAGTATTTTTTTCTAAATTTGCTATTTTATACAAAGTTCCACCATATGTTGAGGCTGAACAGAACTGATATGATAAAATACACAACCCAGCGGTAGATACAGTTAACATTGTTGTTTGGTGGTAGCAAATGATGAATAAATTCCAATAAGAATCTTTGTTCTTTATAATTAATACTTTTTTGCAAGGCTCAGATGTTATTAGATTTCAGTACCTGAAAAGACTCCATGTGCATTAATTTTAGTAAGTTACATTTCATAATAGTTTTGATCTTTATTCAAATTGTCTGATTTTGTAGTAATATACAGGGTGAGTCAAATAGGACGACTTTGGAATGATGTAGAAATTTACTAAGATAACTTACAGAATCGGTAGATGTGTCATTTTGTAGCAAACAACCTCAAGTTGCACATAAGGTAATCAATTTCTTCTCACACCCGTTGCAGCAAATCGTATGTAACTTGTGCAACGGTAGCGTAGGTTAGATTTTTCAAGTCTGCCAAATTGTTTGGTAAGGGAGGAGCATATACACGATCTTTAATGAAACCCCAGAGAAAGAAATTTAGTGGTGTCAAGTCTGAGGAGCGAAGTGGCAATGTGATTGGCCCTTCACGTCCAATCCACCGACCTGGAAAGCGATTATCGAGAAAGCATCGAACTTTCATGAGCAAATGTGGTGGTGCATAGTCTTGATGGTAGTAACCCGTCCCAAATCGGTCATCTTCATCGATCTGAGGGATTAAAAAGTTTTCAAGCATATCCAGATACAAAATATCAGTAACAGTTCTCTCAATGAAGAAGAAAGGGCCGTACACTTTCAGTTTTGATAAGGTTATAAAACACACGAACTTTGGGGCAGTCACGAACTTGTTCCAAGAGTAAATTTGAGGTTCTTTAGCGTATTCGGTGCGAAATTTACGCCGAAGAATTGTTGCAGAGTTCGTCTCATGAAACCAAAACACCCAGCGAGCACGCTCCGCACCAGTGAAAGTAGCCATTTTAACTGTGCACTACGCTGGCGCTCCTGGTGGCGGAATGGTGTACTGATGTTCTACGTGCATCAAACTTGAGGTTGTCTGCTACTAAATTACACATCTACCGGTTCTGTAAGTTACCTCAACAAATTTCTGTATCATTCCAAAGTTGTAAAGTTCTTTTCGACTCACCGTGTATATCAGGCGAGAGGAAATTGCGTCCTTATGAGTGATCTGGTAGCTCAGTCGTTATGGCATTTGTTTTCAAAAATTTTGGGTCTGGCCCCGAGTTCAATCCCGGTGGCGCCAGGAATTTTTAAGAGTTGCGTTTGATAATATAAGCTACGCCAGGAAGTTATGTGATTCGGATTCGACGTTAAACTGTAAGTCCCAGATGAAAGGAACTGACACAATCCTCCTTCCGGAGGATACAACCAACCCTCGCGTTTTTGAATGGTGTTTATATTACGTTTACCAAGTGACTCCTTACTTTTTAAGGGATTCTAACCACTGCAATCGCGATGATACATATTCAGAACATTTGTTTGTGTAACGTGGCGTCGTTTAGTTTGCGCAACCTGGTAGCCAGGAAGGCGTGTTGCGCAAGGCTCCATGGATCGGTCCAGCGTTACGAAACCGCAGAATGCCACCCGTCTTGCTTTCACCGCAACCGATAATAAGTTATCAGAGCAGCGCCTACCAGCGACAAGGTCACAGGCTCCACTAAAGCATGATGTTCACCCACGTCATTTCAGTATGGAAATACTATTTGGCTTAGGTGGCCTAAAAAAAAAAAAACGCTCGTGAATCTTCATCTGTATAAGTCTGAAGCTTCCGATGTCCGCCCAGTGTCTGCAAAGATTGATCGTAGTTGTGACGTCTCTCATCTGCGACCTTTCACTAGTCACAGCAAAGTAGGACAATTATTACTCTGAGAGTTTCCGTCTGTTAATAACATCAGACCACCTGGGCTGCAGCTGACCCTATGTGCGGTTTTCTTTCTGAATGGCGATTAAACATCCATTGCATAAGCACGTTTGTTGTTATAAACCTGCCAATGAAGCAGATCAACTGTGGAAAATACAACTACTGCCGTATTTAATAATTAGTTTGAAACGCTGTTCTAAATAAATATTACTTTCTTGGAATATGTTAGCATTGTAATCTGTGTCATGTTCATATATAATTCATAAAGTTGAGTGCAAATCGTGTTTGTGTACTATACGCGTAGAAATTAGAAAGTTATGAAATTATATAAAGTTATTATAATCCAGGCTTCACTCAGTCTTGTAGCAGGCCACAATATATTTTCCAGTTGCGTAGTCTTTTTAAAATTTCTGCTCATTTTCGGAGGCTTTTGAGTATATTATACCGCAGTACATTTAACTACAAACTAAATTTTCTTACTTATAAAAAAGTAAGTCTAGGATACCTTCCTTATATAAGTTTCCTCGTTAATGCAGGAACAGACTAAAAAATAATCTTTTGCATAATCATAGCTAATACTGATGATGGCGGTTATACTCCTTTGCCATTTCGCGTAACGTCCTTTGTATTCAAAACTTCATTTATTGAGAAAAGGATCTATAATCTGGAGTACGCTTTCTCTCTTAAAGAGATGCGTATTTCGTGTAAGTGAATGTCTTGCCTTTTGTTCAGCACCATTACCACAAGAACAGATGATCTGTTATTTGTAGAGACGACCACATTGTGCAAATTAGTATTTAGAAATGAAACTCGTACTGTATAGTTACAGTTTGCAGTGACTCAGAAACAGGATCTTGTACAAGTGTAATTTTTCTTTTTTGCTAATCCTATAGATTTTAATTCCAATAAATTCCCTAAGTATATCATTAGAGATAATTTAATTAGCAGATAAAATTAACGCCTTGTTTATTAATTACAAAATTGTGATCCTGATTGACAGTTATAAAGAGCTTTCGAATTTCCATTGCTAGCACTCCTTTAAAGTTTGAGTTTTGAACTGAGGTTTGGGGACCGAGCTGATACAGTGCTTCAGACTCTATGCTCATGTCTGGTTCTGAATTCGACTCGTCCCTTTATCAAGTGGATGAACCATAGTAGTAGAATGCGAGGAAGACCCTGCAAGCCTCTGTCGCTGAGTGTGTTGACAGCTGTTGTTTTTTGTCACCCCCTCTCCTCGGCCGGCAGATACTGTGTTTATCTCTGTGTCGGCAATGACTGCGGCCGGCGATTAGACTTGCTGGGGTGTCTGACGACTGGCAGATACGAGAACAAAGACTTCCTCCCACACACAAAGATTTGTTTCCATTTCACACATCAACATACGTATTATCTGCTAAAGCTTTGCAGAAGATTTGAAGATATCTCTGACCTAAAAATAGTTGGCAATAGGGAAGATGACAGTGAACAAACATATGCATACGACCCTAAACATAATAATAAAAGAAAAAACTGAGCTGGAAATATCCGCAAGAGAGGACTTAAGTAATAGACTTCAGTGAAAACAAATTATAAATAAACTATTGCAACGGTTAACAATAAATTATTTGTTTGGAGACAAAATTTGAGGTATACGATGTACAAATGCGTTTATTTACCCCTCACTGAATCTGGAATTCTATTTGAGCTCAGGATTATTAAGTGGTAAAAGTAATGAATCAGGTCTATTGTTCTTATTTTGATTCAACAAAGTCTCTGGCATAATCTTTTGTGGAAACTATTGGCAAAGTATAAAAAGTTTTTATCGATAAGAGAAGATATGTTACAATACAGGATGAAACGAAGAACCTCTTGCAGAGAACTGTTCAAAAAGTCTAGTATTTTTAGAATGATTTCTCAGTCTACATATTTCATCATATACTCTGTTAAAGATTTTTTTTTTATCTGTATGTAAAATAGCCAGGTAAAAATTTTCAGATAACAAACATGGAATGCGTTTGCAGAAAGATGAAACCTGGATATGAATTATTCTGGGGGACAGCTGTTTAATAAACACGTACGTGTACAAAATAGTATAAAAATACTTAACTCACAAGAAAAACCGAAAGGCTACCTTTTTTGGCAACTTCTTCTCCATAGCTGTGCACATTTATAAAGTCTAAGTTTTAAACTTTTAAAGTGAAAACCATTAGATATTTGCATTTTTGTTTGCGATATGATCATTATGTATGGTTTCTACATGTATGCTGTGACAAGTGAACACTTCCCAGAAGTCTTCATTCAACGAGGATTCGTCGAAGGAATTAAATACAGATGTAGCTCCAGATTCGCGCACTTTGAACATACCCTCTGCTTCAGTTCATGGGTCAATTTTCGGCACCACCTTTAACGTCATATGATAATTCAATTATGATAAACAGTATATTTACCATCAACAAAAAAAAAAAAAAAAAAGATGCATGTGAAAAGAGAATTAAACAAAAATTTCGGTACACAGAAATATTCTCATTGTACATACCAGCAGATTATGTCTTTCTAGATTCAAAAGACGTCATAAAGGAAGTTCTTGTAGGTTTCAGAGGTAAATAAATAACTTCCTAGAGACATTCCTCTAAAAAGTAACAGAACAGCCAAGAATAGCAAGAGACTCGTTTCTGGTGGTTGAGAGTGAGATGTGAACCTGTTGACTGAGCGACCTGTTGCTGGTACTGTAATTGGTGGTTGGCATGCGACACGCTTCCTGTACTACGTCCGCAGGAAGTCAACCCTCAACTCGCCCGGAAGTTGACATAACACCACCCGCGGTACACGTTCCCACCGCACTGCTTGCTATACACAATACAGAAGAGTACGCGAAATGCACCCCTAGCTTCGTACTATAGCAATCGTCAATCTATACCTTCATCTCAACATCCTCCTTAAAGCCTACAGCCTGTTATCTGCTTCATATGTTGTAATCTTTGTCTTCCTCTACAGTTTTTCCTTCAGCTGTCACCTCCATTGTCTTGAATTCTCTCTGACTCATCCTCAAATTTTTTTCCTCACCCATCATTTTCAAAATACGTCCATTTCTCTTAATTTTCAACAGCCTTATGTATATGACATACATTGACATACATAAAAGTTATTTAAGCGCCTAGCTGAAGATGGAGAGTTGCTCCGCATTCGAATCTTGATATTTTTGCGACTCCCAATTACACCTTTATCTCTGGAAAAGCTTTACTTTGTTTACGTGAAGTACGCTGGGACACTCCGTGATTCGAATTCCATGCAAATCGCACGTCCCGTTTGTCGTGGCAGGACTGGAACAGATTAGCGTAACCACGACTGATGCGGATGGCGTGGCAAATTGAAAACACTGTCTCTAAGCGGACGATCTACACTTATGACTCTCACGACCAGTAAGGTCACACGCAGTATATTTTTTCCTTTTTTTTTCACATGGCATCTGATAAATTTAAGGAAGAGGCGTGAAGAACCATAATACCTCGCACTCTGCGTATACTGTTTTGACAACTGCTGAGGAGAGATTTGTGAGAGAAGCGTTCAAAACTCGTGGCTGTTGTTAACAGCTCGATACCTTACTTTCAGTTTCATCCAGCAGTTACCGCTGTTGACCATGGCTATTAAAAATGTCTCTTTGATCTGTGGAGAACAAGCTCTATGTTTATTTACGGAAGTAGATAATTTGGTTACCTTTTGCTCCGTGGGAAAGAAATCTTCATTCAGCAATAAAAATTACCTTCTCGCTAATATCTTTAGTGAAAATCACTGCAGTGTAGTTGGCAGGGGAACCAAGATGCTGACTAAGATAATCAACCACTAGCATGTTCTGAATGGTTAGCTAAATAAAATAAAACCTTGTCTATTACCATTCTCCTGAAGGGAAATTATCTGCACTACCCTGTAGTATAGTAAAATATGATATGTAGCCCACCTTGCGCAATTTATAGGCTGCAACTGAAATGATGAACTCACAGTTTAACCCATATTCTTAGCGGTGGGTTATATAATACAATTCTATCAACTATTATTTTGATCTTCACGTATTCAACCAGAATCAGCCCAAGAGCGCGCGGCGAACGTGCTGCTTATTTCGTTGCCAGAAGGTAATTGCCAACTTCTGAAACTATAATCTCGATTCAAACAAGACTCATAATGCCAACTTAAGATTTACAAATTTCCAAGCCATATAGAAATAGGAGTTATGTTGTATTTACGTTGGTACAATTAGAAGATTACATCCAGTTACCATGTTAATTATTTTGTTTTGCCATGTAAATAGCTGTAAATACGTTTTTACATTCAGTTTGCTGTTTTAAGTGACAAAAGTAGATGCATTATAGCTAAAATAGTTTTTATTGTAATTTTGCAATGCACTCCTCACATTCAAGTGCTGATTTTATAGTGTTCACTTCTGAATTACGTGATTTACTGAAGTTTTGAAACGAAATCCTGGCACAGAATTTAATAAAAAATACATTGTAATTGAATTAAATCTCTATTTTCAATTAGAGTAAAATTGAGGTGCCTTTGTTTTCTTCTCTTTATTCACGAGCTGGTAGGAAAAAGAAGCTTATTAAATTATAGTTGCTTCTCTCATCCTTTTTTCCCCCTGCTAAGTATCGTTCATAAATAGGTGATTATTGTAAACACTTTTTGAATTACTAGAGTGCCGTATGTTTTTTGTCATTCTGCTTGGATTTTTTTCCCCCTTATACAAATCATGTTACTCTCTTGGACGTTGATTTCATTTGGTTGTCTTTGATAGGCCGGTTGTTAGTAGCAGTGATAAATATAGCAGGATTAATGGGGTTACAGCAGAGACTTCCAGCACAGCACACATTATCTTACACGAGAACAACTTTACAGAAATGATTTTACTTGTGTGTATGTCAAGTGATACGTCTGAATGTTGCGAAGCAAGGTGGTGGATGATATTGAACAAAAATCTCCTTTTGTCAAAGGGCGTATCAGTTTACTCTCACCGTTGCTTCAGTGTATACGATCGTGAAGTCTGTAGCAGGACGCGGATGACGTCATGGGCCCGCCGGCCGGCCGGCAGGCCTGCTTTGTGAATGAAGCCCTGCCACGTGACGTCACATCCGGCGGGCGGGCGGCGCGCTGGCTGGCTGGCTCGGTAGCCGGTGCCATCTGTCAGCGGAGGCCGCAACTAGGCCGCGTGTCGACATCCGGTGCGCGCGGCGCGGTGCCCAGCATAAACACGCAGAAATATCGCAGCCAGCAGGAGTAGGAACGGCGATTGTTGTCGCCCGTGCGTAATGGGAACCCGTACCTCTCTCGCTCTGAACAAATATACCGCGCGAGATGGCTTTTCCGCTCGTCAAAGGGGCTCGCTGTTTTTTCGATTTACTAAATATAGCTGCCGAGAGGTAGATTTGTTTTGAAGGTAAAAAAAATAGTCATTTCTTTGTCTCCATCAGCGTGATATTACTCAATATCTGTTTGTACGTTTAGTCTTCTGTAAATACTGGATATCACATTTGTTTGGGTATAAACGCATGAGATGCCTCGGCTTTCACAACAGAACCGCAGTTGTATGGAATGCTGTTGCTACCACCAGTGCACAAGGTTTTTTAAACCACGAACGCAGCGACATAAATATTTTTCTGCAACCCTTTTCTATTTTTTTTTTTAACTAATACTCGCTTTAGTTGTCTGTCAAATTTAATTTCAGCTTCAAGCAATCAATAAACCACTTTTTAAACAAACTTGATTAAGCTGACTTGAACATTTGTGAGCTTTAGCACCCTCTTTCTGTTAGGTCACGCACACATAATGTAGAAACGTGATAGGCATTTTAAGTACTGTATTAACTCGTCGTTAAGGTGGTTATGAACTAGGTACTGATCTACACGTGAATACCAAGTTCACTGTATGTAATCCACGAGTAAAACTACAATATCTACATTATAACCCTGCCAAGTGCAAAGATTCGTTAAAAATTAATACAAATGAAACTCCCGAAAAACCTAACCATTAGCAATCAATCCAAACTATTTACCATTAGCTGGCTTTCAACATTACAAATATCCGTAATATTCTATTCGCCCCTCTATTATCAAACGTATCACCAACAACATTAAATGTCTGAGTAAAATTTCACCTTCATTTCTGAGAAATAGTTATCAAGTTACAAGTTCGAGAACATAAAGGCCTTAAAATATTTAGAAGTACAACGGTATAAATTAACAGGGAATATAAGAGAGTGGTGAGTAAGTGGGCTTCGTATTCGGGAGGATAGGGTCCAAATTGCAATCCGGTCATTCAGATTTCGATTTACGATGGTTTCCCGAAATCACTCCGGTATGGTTCCTTGGAAACTCCATACCAGAATTTCTGCCAGTTCCTCGCTCCCAGTCTCTAATGACCCCGACGTCGACGTGGCGTAAAGACAAAACTTTCAACTTCTAAACCAAAACTTGAACATCAGTTGAAATTTCAAAATACGCTAGAGACAGTTAAGAATTTTTAATGACCACAGTTGAAGCGAGCATCTTTTTCATCTTTTTGACACTGTGCATCATCGTGTTAAATATGTGTACGTTTTTTCTAGCAGTGTTTCGGTAACACGAGATAGTGCTCGAGTTTACCCGCTGCGTACATGCTACAAGCGACACAGCGACGTGCGCCGGCTCAGCCTAAGCGCAGGCGCTGCTCGTTCTCCAATAGGCAGCGCGCAGCGTCTATTGTCTTCTCTGTCCAAGCAGGAGACGGCAGCTGCATTCGATGTACTCACACCATTCTGTAACACGTTTTCTTTAATCACTTTGACTTCCACTCTACGAGGGAAATAGTCTGAAATTTTAAATCCATCAAAGAATCGCAATCGGTTGGCCGTGGTGAAGGACAAAGGCTATAAAGAAACGCATCATTCAACATTGAAAGTAGCGTATAATGCTTAAAAATACGAGCAAATTCTGATTCTTCCGTAGATATTCCTCTATTGACGCTAAGTTTCAACTCTCTTACTCCTTTTTTCACTTCGTGATACTGGGTGAGCTGTGAAGGATGATAAATTGTAGTTATTTTGCAAATGAAGTTTCGTTTAGTTCATACAGCCAGTCCCGTGTTACTGTAGCCTAGGTCCAATGCTCTTTACAAGCAGCTGTATTAACTGAAGCGGCGTTGAGCTGTATTTGGCGTCAAGTTTTCTGCCGTCTGTGCTAGGAATCTTCCTCTCAGTCACGCTTCTTTCAGCTTTATACAGTAGAAGCCGTTCTGGTGTGTTAATTTTGCCTTCGGTGAACTCTGAAATAATTAGGCTCGCGCCCGAGCGTGACCCATTAGGGCAAGCCGATTGGATACGGCGCCCCATATCTGGACCATCGCCACTCGTTTTGGCACATTATGAAGGTGGTATGAGAGCGATCTGGCACTTTTATCAGCCATTAGTAGGAACACAGTGGTTTGGCTGGTTCTTTTATAACATATAGCTCCGGAGTCCTTGGGCTTCAGCGGTAGACGGGCGGGGTTGAGGAAGATCTAAGTACTCGTAACAGTTGCATGAGATGTTGATACTTCGATACCAACAACCAGTGTTGTTGCTGCTCTTTTTTATTTTAAAAACTAATTTCGACAACAACGAAATAAATATTGACACCCAGCCAATGATAGGTGGTTTTCTTTTTCCCCTAGTGAGACCTGATCGATATGAAGAAGAAGGGAAAGCTGGTTCTTTTTATGTTTTGCTGAATTATTTTTTTTCTCAGACGTGTTTCACCCTTTTGGTGTGACTGTAAATGTGCATAGTGTTTTTTTTTATGAAAATTGCTAGATATTTGTGTACTTAACTTATTGTTATCTACTTGTTCTGCTGACGAACTAGATAGTATCAGTTTTATGTATGTCTGTCAGGAACATCCTATTCTATAGATCTTGATTTGGTGCTGTGGCTCTTCATTCCTTCTTTTATTTTTGCGAAAGTCACTGATGAACTGTTTATATTTGAACTGGTTATGCTTTTTGCACGCGTCTGATTGCGCATACAGTGGCTTTAGCCTCTGTTATTTATTTACGGTGGAGCTAACTTAATGTTTTTGCATCTGTTAGTATGCTTGTTTTAGTTTATCGGGCAAGCTACTCAATTTTTCCAATAGTAAACTTGATTACAAAGTGCAAAAAATCATGAGACTGAACCATTATCATGGAAAATATTAATTCTAGAATGCAGTTATAGGAAGAATTTTAATGATGCTTTAAATATAACTTTGAGACAGGATTTGTTGTACATTAGCCGATTATGACTTCCATATCTCTTATCGGTGCTGGGGAAATACTGGAAAGAACGACCTGGTTGTTTTGGGACTTGTTGTTTTAGCTCATGTTGGGATTTGTCGAATATAATATAACTTTTAATATGGGAAAATCCGCAGACGCTCTGTTTATAATTGAATGAGCATAATGTAACCATCATTTCTCTGTTATGGATTCTTGAATCGTTAACTAGGTATACTTAACTTGGTACTACATGTCAGTTGATGAATTTCACTACAGTATGCAATTCATTTATACCGCTGGGGAGTTTAAGATGTTCCCTGGGAAGTAGTTGTTGTTGTAGTTGCGGTAGTTAATTATAATTTACCTGTGTCAAACAGTCGCTAAATTTGTTCATAGTCCGCATACAAACAGGTGGTACAGAGGAAACTAAGCCACGTACTCCTACCTTTGCGCTCCTGAGCTATCGGTTCTTTCAGGTCTGCAGGAAACAGTATTTCTTTGTGGTTATCAGTGCACTGCACAAGTATCTTACAATAGCGTTTTAAATTTTGTTACAGCTGAACTAAAAACGTGGCTTGTCCATGTGGTAGGATATGTAATTTCATATGGCCGAAACCATGTATCAGACGCCTGGTTGCACAAAGAGCGACGAGCACACGCTATACCCTTACGCACGTCAGCCGTTACTGAGAAGTTTTGCAGATAAGAGCTGGAAAAAACTTAGACTCAGTAGTCGTGGTTTTCTCAACTATGAGCTCAAAAGCGCGAAAAAAAGAGATTTACCATTCTATCATAGTAGACCTCGTAAATGAAACCTAAGCTTATTTCTACTATACGAAAACCAAACTTTAGTATATTGACGAATACCATAATTATTAGACCAAGCCATTAGAGACTACAGAAGTAAACCGGGGCCTTTCATACATTTAAAACGCAAAAAAAGAATTATGAATTTGAAACGACACATAAAGGTTTATAAAATTATCCATTCGCTATCGTTGAGAATAAATGTTCATATTTGCTAAATAATATGATTGAAGACTCGGTACGCAAACTCCAGAATATAACTTTTTAGACACAGGACAATTTCTCTTGCAATTCTTGTCATAAGGTTTAGCCTTCATTTTCCGCAGACAGTAAATTTAAAATGGATTATAGCGCTGGGTAAATTTTTCGCGATGAAATACTGGTGTGAGTATGTATGTATATAAAACTTAATATAGCTCACGTTCATGCCCGTTTAAGTGGGTTTTTCCAGTAGAACCCTACACGCAGAGAGTAGAAAATAGTTGGAGAGGTGATAGTAGTAAAACACACTGAACTGAGTGCTGCGTCTGAATTGACACTGCAGTGCGAGAGAAGTCGCCCTGTGTGCTGATCCGCAGTGAAAGTTCGCCAACATAACAAAGAGAGGATCTGCCGCCACACATTTGCATGCAGTTAGGCGAGCAGCAACCGTGAAGGCCAACCTGTCCGCTGGACACTTGTCCAACATCGCGGAGAATCCTTCACAGGACACGAAAAGTATCTCTCTACTGTCTGCGCTGTGCCTATCAGTTTACGTCTGTGCCTATCAGTTTACGTCTGTGCCAGGTTTTACAACAGAGAAAATAACCATATATGATATTTACACCACTCGACCAAATGGAAGGATGGTCAGCAGAGGGAATGCCTATCAATGTGAGAATTAAATCTTCTCGTTTCAGTTTCAAACCATTTGGATTCTAATTTCTATCATCGCGAGATTTGAAAACCATCTGTCAATTTTTGATGTGTTAAGCTCAGTGTGACTGCAATCGTACAAACATGTAATTTGCTGAATTCTATAGATGGAAGCAGTGAGCCACATACATTGTTGTCTGCTACTGACCAATATTATAAGTTCCCTCTCGGACACCGAATCTTCAGTACTAGAGAGAGAAGGAAGCATCAGAGGAGAGTGACAGATGATGAGAGACTAATTTTTTTTTCGAGCGACAACCGCCAGCATGAAATGCGTGAGGGTTGTATGCGGATGGTGTCCTTTATTCCCAGAATTCGCAGAGAAGCTTTCTGCTCGAGGAGTGAGAACAATTAGACTACATCAGTTGCACTGTGACCATGGCTTCAGTTAGCGAACGAATCATTAAGAGTTTGCGATATCTGAAATGGAAACACTTTCAGCTTTCTCTAAGACAACTTGCGTTTATTTAAAGAGGTTACTGCATAATTTCTGGTTCGTGCATTGTTTCTGTTGCTGACTTAGTGGTAAATTGAGTCTAAGTACCCGATCACGGATTTTAAGCGATTGAGAAATGTCGGGATTTGTATATAACCCATATTATGAAAATACGTTTGAAGTATTTTAAAATGAGATCTTCGCTGGGCTGTATGTTTTCCGAAACTTATCCATATACATCTAGTCCTCATAATCTGCATCAGTAGGATGCATGCCGCTAAAATAACCGCAGTTTTTTTCTGTCTTCGTGCTTTACGCCTCGTCAACGTCTGTGGTTAGAGGCGGGAGATGATGCGGAAGCGAGGAAAGGGTGATTTCGGGGGGGGGGGGGCTATAGAAAAACAGAAATCTAGATGTTCAGACGGATATTTAAATGCGTGATCTCCCAAATTCAAGGTCCATGCGTTCCTGCTACTCGTTCTGGTTTCATTTAATACGGAAATTGTAGTAGGTGAAGGGAGTTTATCATTCCCTACCTCAGACGGTACCTTGCGTAGATAACCTACACATGTCGTCCTACAGTAGAGGTGATACGCATAATGCATCTGTGGAGCACCCACGAAACTGCTGATCTACTCTCTATATTGCACCTGATTTTTAGAAACAAAAGTAGAAGATCACATTCTTTGACACGTGAGTTTGTCTCCAACGGTTCGAACGTGACAGAAATGATGAGGTGGGACGATTGGAACAGGAACCGCGGCATCATGGTACATGTTCTGTTGAAGGATAGTTACTGTAGTACATACACAATCAGCTATTGGAAGTACAGTGTTACAATGCTGACGTCCACGGGTGTTTGTGTTTGACGCGCCTCTCACGGCCCCTGCAGGTCACGGCGCGGCGGAAGGCCAAACAGGTTTGCCTCGATCAGAGTTCACTCCACCTCTGCTCCGCTCGCTCCTAATTTAAGGACTGCGCTCACTTCCTCCCGCCGCGCCGCGCCGCGCCGCGCCGCGCCGCGGCCGTTTGTTGTTTCTGCAACGCACGGAGGACCCGCCGGTCCGTTTACACTGGCTGCTGACACCGGCCATTTGTGCCTCGCTCCACACTGCAGTCAAAGGCGTCTGATTGACAAGATGTGTGCGCGTCCATTGCTTTGATACTCGTCGCCAGGTTTTTCGCGTCCAACCTAGCCTCGTGGGTGGGAAGAAATCGTGGATTCGGCTTGGAAAACCCACCCTGGCCTCTGAGTTCAATATTCTTTCGGTTTTCTGAAGTCCTTTTAATATTGAAAGCCACGAATGGATCCTTTACAAGGCCACATAGGATACCCTTAAAGTTCCAGTGACTACATCCTAAACGATTGCGAAGGCGCCAAAGTTCTCCACCGCCTCCCGGAACAGGGAAGAAAAAAACTGGAATAGCCGACCTAATTCAGTATATGTTTCTCGTTCTTAAAACAATTATAAAGATCTTCGAGCAACTCAAATGATGGAATACGCGGTTTCTTTTTTGGCTGCGCATTCCCGTCACTGTCAGTCTTTCTCAGACACATTGATGCCCCTCCTTACTGAGGGTTATATAGGCAGCAAACGCATAATCATTGAGAGACCTGAAAATGCAGTTTATCAAAAGATAGTAAGCAAGTCTGAGGTTTCTGAAAGTTGCTAATCACTGACCACAGTGCTTGTTTGCCTTTTGTAGTTTCTTTGCCTTTGACATGACAACCATATCTGTAGCAATTCCGAGTCAGTATTTTAGCGGTAATAAATGGGCATTCAGTTTGCTCCATAAATGGCACCACAGAAGCTGCCTTTTTTTCGATATTGCATTTAGTCTGCGTAAGCTCCCAGCAGGTTCAGCGATACAGTTGTAAAGCATCAATTTAACTTTACATATATCTTAGCGTAGTGGAATTAATTAATTAATTTTTGAATGACAGTTTTTCCTCCTCAGGTTCCATGTTATATCTCTCGGTCAAATCTTCCATATTGTTACAAAAAGGCTGCCAGCATATCTAAATTTCTAATACGCTCTGATGGATGGGCTTCAATATCCAAGTTAATTGCACTTTCCTTAAACATAAATACATTTCTTAAAATGGGTTTTCAGTCGCCATCTGCTATATTCTTCGACTATTTAGAAACAGGGGAGAGCACCCTTACTAACGCTCTGACTTGTCAAGGTGTTATAGCACAAACCAGCTTAAACTAAATCCGGCGAAGACACAAATATGTGCTTTTCATTAAAGGAATAAAGAAGCCACTCGTAGGTTAAAGGTAACATGGTCGGGGGTCGAAATGGAACTCTGCGACACTCCCATGAATTCCGATCTGAAAGTTTCCACTAGGAACAATCTCCTAAGAAAACTGGCTGGATCACAGTGGAGTAGCCAACCTGAAAGAATTCGAACTTCTGCCTCAGCACTATGTTACTCGGCTGCAGAGTATGCCTGTCCTGTATGGTACAGCTCAACTCGTGCCAAACAGTGGACATTGCACTTAACGACACTTCCAGAATCATAACAGGCTACTTAAAATCCACTCCAGTCGAATGGCTCTATCGCCTTGCAGGAATAGTACCGCCTTCTGTTCGAAGGGAAATAGCAGGGAACAAGGAAAGGAGGAAAGTGGGCCATGAAAGATCTCGCCCATTATATGGGCATATACCACACTGGCAAAGACTGAACTCCAGGAAATGTTTCCTAGGAAAGTCTCAGGAACTTATATTTACAAATGAGAAAGGCAGGTTACGACTATGGAAAGCTAAGGCTCCCCTTCCCCATAGCTGGGGAATATTGTCCGAATCTTTATCACCTGGCCATGACAAGGGATGATTGATATGGAAGTCTTTGAATAGGCTGAGATAAGGAGTGGGCAGATGCGAAGTCAACTTAGCAAGATGGGGCTATGCTGAGGTCAATGACATCAAGTGCGACTGCGGAGAAGATCAGACTGTTCAGCACATGCTCCACTGTCGACTATGTCCAGCATCCTGCCCGGAAGCTGATCTGTACGAGGCCTCAGAAAATACACTTGAAGTGGCCAAGTTTTGGTCCAGTACAGTTTAATGATTGTGATTGTGTGATTGTATGTTTCTGACACGAAATAAATAAATAAATAAATCTAATATAATGCAGATATTGTTTTCATCGTAGTTCATAATAACTAGATCATCTACAGCAAGCAATATATACATGTTTGTATTAGAATCACAATTTCTTTTACAAATTTTGTACTCCAAAAGTCTAATGCTTTCTGCGTTATCCCGTCTTTAATGCTTTGGTTATTTTGAAAGATTTTATAGAAACGTCTTGCATTATACTGTAGACTGTAACGGTTTTCTTGGTTGTTGCTTTTGTTGCCCTTGCTATTTTGCACGATGTGGGCCAAATAAATGAAGCAATTCGGCCACGAACGATTGCAGGACTTTATTTTCCACATTTTCTTCCGATAGTACTTGCTCGATGCTGATTTTAGGATTTGGTACTACCAGTAATTTCCAATGACACGACTTCGTTTCACTTGATATCACATTTATTTACCACAAATATAAACTGCTAAAAACCTCTCTTATAAAAATACGTGTAACGTTACAAAGATTTTTACGCTCTAGATTTACAGCTACGTGACAAGATACATAGTTGTTTTAGGAGTTGACGGAACTGACGTTGAAAAAGAGTGAAATGGACAAGAATAAATCGAACACCGTCTTTCGCAGAACGGCAGTTTTTTAGTTATTCGTAAATCGTGTAATTTGTCTGATGTTGTTGTTCTGTCCCATTACAGCAGAAATAGTTCAATTCATCTGATTAATTATATTCCCAGCTGAACCTTCGTCGCCGGTTCGAATCCCGTCCGGGCATCCAGACTTGGGTTTTCCATGGTTTCCCAAAATCATTCCAGGCGAATGCCGGGATGCTTTCTTCAAAAAGGCCATGGCCGAATTCCTTCCAGTTCCTTGTCCCCAGTCCCATCCCGCCTCTAATGACCTTAGCCGTTGACGAGGCGTAAAGCAGTAAAGAAAAAAAAAATGAACCTCCGTCCCAGATCAGTTATACGCTTACGAGTATACGAGTAGTAACCAGTTGCAAATCCAGTAGCACTCCTGAGGCTTTTAAGCACTGTTAATCAACATTTTGTACCACACACCTTAAAACTGTTAGTGCAGGCAGTATATGAGTGTTAAACGTTACACTTCTTTCCATGTTTGCTGGATTTTGCCACTATTCTTTCTGATGATGTAAAACTGTTTCATAAATCGTTTTGTATAGATACCACCAAACGTATTACCCGTATCAACCATTACAATTCAGATTGATGCTATAGTTGTGAATCGCCAACACTGAAGATCTATTGTTTCTCAGCAGCTGTGCAAGGGGTATAGCGGTGAGCTCACTTACTTTGCGATGCCGAACCGTTAATCTTTATTTTTAAACGAACCCGTTGTTATTTCCGCGCGTTACTCATGCTCGTCTCATAAACAACTACCTGGGGTTACAGTTTCTCCGAGCGTGATTTATACCGTGTAGTGCCCCCCCCCTTGGGGTTTATGCCCTCCTGGGTCTTTACTGTTGTTCTGCTCCATAAACTAAGGCACTTCGAATGCGAGCAGTTATGATATCATTGAACTGAAGGTAAGGAGTGGACGTCAGCCTTCTGGGCAGGCGATAGTAATTAAACTTTGATATTGTATCCTTACTATGGCGGTATATCTCAGCAATACTGTTTCAAAACAGTACACCTTCAGTAGTATGCCCAACAGACAAAGGTAATAAACAAAAACAACTTGATCCTTCGTTGGATGTTGCTGCTTCGTCTGTGTTGGCGCATATCTAGTTACAAGAATGAAACTGTTGGTCCTTTCGATTATTTTTTGAGAATCACTGACTTGATTAGCTTCGTTAGTTAGTTTGTGGCAGGGGTATTTTATAGGAAAGTAATAGTGCCTGTAATCTTCTTCTTTCCGTAAAAGTCCCAAATTTGTCCCTTACAAGTTTCATTGATTGTTCACTATTATTTCATTTCTATTGTTTCCACCAACAACATACATTCGCATATTCAAATGTATTACCTGAGTGTATAAGATTATATTTGATTAAAATGGAAATGTGTATAATAAGCAAAAAAGGATTTAAAAATAGCTCCTTGATTCTACTTTTAGTACAGAATCATAGGCTTTCAAATAAGATTGCTTGCTATAGACTCAATCGTGAAGATTGGTTAACGGCAGATCTAAGCAATGTCTAGGGTCTAACAATTAAATTTCGTACTGATCATTCCATTTGCTGAAGGATGAAGTCTCACTACTCACGCTAATCAATAGTACTATTTACAGATCTGCTGAGAAGCATACGGGTGGGTGTGTATCTATTTCACTTCTGCAGTTTTAGTTCAGTCGATGGCAGAACTAATTTAGGTGTAGAGGCCTATCGGTCGAAAAAAACAGTGACCATAGAAAGCGAAAAGAAGTCTTGGAAAAATTTGAAAAAAAATAAAAATAGGACCCTTCACGTCAGCTTTAGCTTGCCTCTGACAAAACTCACTTTACGAAGGGGTTGCAACAGTAAAAAGTACTGAATCGCTCTGGATTGTGCTTCATGAGGAAATACAGACAGCTAGGAATACGTTCTTCCTTCCAGTATAGAAGTGACCACAATACTGGAATCTGCACCTCAAGTTCTGTTGGAACGTGAAAGGATCTACATATTATAATTCTTAACATAGAGCCTCTTTGTCATAGATAAGCGACATGCATAGCATAGCTGATAACATGGACAGGTAGCGGCATTGTGATGAAGTTAAGATATTATATAAATTATTTTTTAAATGGCCCCAAAACAAATGTAAATAGAAATTAAAGCAATCGTTCATAATTATAGATGCAGAAAGATTTTCACATTTGTAATTCCTTTTAAGTCGGTTTTCACTAGTTTCTGTCACAAATTATTTCCGCTGTATCTACTATCTTGTTGGGAAAATAACTCTCTCTGCCTGTTTGTTACATTTTCATAATTAAATGGCTGAACCGATCTTGATGAAATTTGACAATGAAATACTATGTATGATTAGGAATGACATAGCATATGTTCTTCGAGATAAATAACATATTTTATCACGTAATTTGGAAACTAACCGAACGGTGACAGACAGATAGCGTGTGTAAATTCCTGTACATGTTATTTCGGTCGCTCGGGTATTGATTCTCTCGCAGTCATTTTTTGTAGGATGTGTTGATGAATTTCGTGTACACACACAACTTATCTATTATAGATGAGGATTTGCGCTGCACAAGACAAATATTTTGTCTTTATCTAAAAGTTTTGCAAATTGTATCTCTTCACGAGATAGTTTCAATTGAAGAATTGTATGGTGATTAGTGTTGCCCAAAATCGGTCTTGGTCTTGCATTTTTGCAAGACCAAGACCAAGACCAGGTGTATTGATGCAAGACCAAGACCGGCCAAGTCTGGTCTTGTTCTTGCATTTGGGCAACACTAGTGTTGCCCAAAATCGGTCTTGGTCTTGCATTTTTGCAAGACCAAGACCAAGACCAGGTGTATTGATGCAAGACCAAGACCGGCCAAGTCTGGTCTTGTTCTTGCATTTGGGCAACACTAATGGTGATAGCTTTCCCGTTATATAATCCCCATTCCGGGCTGTGGGATAAGGATATACGTCGAGTTACAGGCGTGAAAGAACTACAACAAAACTATGTAGAATTAAATTCTAATATATAGTTCATTAGATTTAAAGAGGCTACATACTGAAATAAGGATTGATATAGCTGCAATAATAATAAAATAATTGTGGTTTTACGGGTTTTTAATGAGGAGAGCATTTAGTACCAGTAACGGGAAGGAAATCGGCCGTGCCATTCACGTGGAGTGTTTGAAGTAGATTTGCACCGAGGCCCAGTGGTCTGTTGGTGTGTTGGGCCGAGCCAGCACCTGCTGAGCGGGCAGGTTGGCCGCCGGCCTTGACACGGCGTTCACTGACCGAGGCTCCAGCCCGGCCGGTTCCCACGTCCGCTCAATGGACCAGCCAGCAGCGGCCGGTTCTCATGAATGAACCGCCGGACCGGTCCGGAGTCGCGTGGCCGCTATCTCCCTCTCTCTCGCGCCCCACGCGCCAGGCAGCGGCGTGGGCGAACTAGCCGGCCTTCCGGGTCGCTCCACGCTTCCTGCTCCAATCATCCGCTACCTCACACCTTCCTTGAAAATGTGTACGTTATAACCATCAAATATACAGGGTGTCCACTTGAAACCTCCCTGATTTCAAAGTACAATAAAAAATAAATAAAATGCTTAAAAAATAGAACCTTATGGTTTGCACCATCCCGTGAAGCAACTCGAAGTTTTTTTGTGTAATTTGTTTAATTTTTTCAGGTGTTTAATAATTATCAAAAATTACTACGTCACAAGAGAGCCCAGTGCGTGACGTGGTATGCTGAAACATCGATGCCGATCGCTATCCAAACAAATTTCCGACACGTGTTTGATAGGCTGCCATCAAATATAAAGACAGGTAGGGCTTAGTATGACAAATTTCTGGTCACTTAGTGTGTAAACAGACGATCTGGTTCG
>JARYHS010011790.1:0-14961 GCA_031002005.1 Vandiemenella viatica
TATGGAAGCGGCCATGCCCCCTCCACTCCGGCCATGCCCCCCCACTCCTCCTCCACCCTGCTTCACTTCAATGCGTGGTGAAGGTCTCTTGCGTCGTCTCCATATATTTCCTTCCTCCATGGTTTTAGAAGCTCAATAATACAGCGGTGTAACCATAGATTGAAAAGTATAGTAAAGTAGAGTATTTTAAATCGATAAGGGGAGTTTTTCCAATTATGTACAAAATAAATTTTGTAACCCCCATTAATTACTAACAAACTAGATGTAAGAAATATGTTGCGATCTGTTCTCAGTACGCTTGTCCGAGTTCATATGACAGGAAAATTATGTGTTGGACCGTGCTGATAATTACTGTTTTTGATGTTTTTCTTTTCCAGTTTGGCGTCTTGCTCGTCACCTGGTACATCATGCTCATGCAGAAGTGAGGCGAGCCAAGAAGAAACAGAAAGGCGTCTTTCGATTCGTGATTTTTTTAAATACTTTATTTCTATATATGTCAAAGAGTAAACTTAATTTCTTTTGTGCTAATGTGGTGCACTCTTTGTACGAATTTTTATTGCTACCAAATACAGTGACATACTCGTTTCGATACAAGGTTGTGTACGAATATAGTATCATAGCATGTTGTTGTAAATATCTATTAGTTAGTGTTACATATTGCAGAGACGGAAAAGGAAGGGAATTTTGAAAGACATTTGACTTAGTGAATCTCAAAGTGGTCAAAATATTGAGTTGAATCAAAATTGTCTTAATTCCGCAAAGAGTCTGGCTAGGAAAGGCAGGAGTGTCGCCAAGACCAGAACAGTGAATATGTTTTGGTCTACAGTGAAAAGGTTGGGTTAAATAAAATGTTCTGAAATTAATTTAATTGGGATGGAGTGGCAATTTCCATAGACATGTAATTTCGTGGATGCTTTTTCTAAATCGACAAATGCCATGAAATTATCTTTGTTTTTCTTGATATATTTATATTTACATATTTAGATATTTATATTGTATATAAATATGTAAATCGCAGATCGTGGTACAACTAATACTAGATAAAAAAAATAAAAAATGGGGAGGGGGGAAATAAAGTAAATAAATAAGGACGGATAAATTTTGAAAAATAAAATAAAGTAATTAGTTAAATGACACTAATCCTACTAATAATGAGTGATGCATCAAGGAAAGGAATTTTATCTGTGGTCTAGTATAGTTGTACCACCATCTGCAATTTACATATTAATAAATAATATCTCAGTTCCACCGCCGCACAGTGGGCCAGAATCTTGAAAACGTGGCCAAAAAGGAAAAAAAAAAAAGTTTCTGGATGGGAATTTTCGACTATCAGGTTGGCTACAGTAATGTTGGAACTACTGAATACCGATTGTCTGGACGATCAATTGTTCATTTCCTCCTTTATATTTCATGTCAAAGTCGGCACTTCATTGCTAGCGGTGCATGCAGCCGACCAGGAAACAAAATAGTCTTGTCGTTAAAGATAAATATTTGTGTTCTGTGAAAGTGAAACGAATATTTTAAATATGGACTGTGTTCCAGGAAGTATGTACTAATTAAAATACATTTATGTAATTTTTAAATCATTAATTACACATATTTTTTAAATTAACTTAATACCGGAAAATTCGGTAGAAAATTTTAAAATTTTCTTAAAAAAATAGAGATAAGTTACGAATTCCACGATATTCCGCTTTCTTTTGCACCGTGTCCACAAGTATATACTATTACATTAATAAATTAACTTTCAAATCCACCTACTAGTACCAACTCCGGCTTTGAACAACTTTTTAAGCGACGCTTGCAAAATGTATCCTTTTTTTAAAAATTGAAAATATTAATGTTAAGTTAATTTTTTCATTAATAATTAAGAAAAAGTACATTTTTTTGAAACACAAATATTCTACATACTTTGTGGAATTACTTTTTAACGCTTTCAAACACGTGTTAAGAAATAAGTATTAAATAAATTAATAATTATATGAACTGTCGGAGTATGCTCAAGAATCAACCAATAAGTTGATAAAACAATATCGCATAGGCTTTTCACGAAAATTTTCCGTACTTAAGAGTATGGAAAACGTGTTCAGGAGATTGTTAGTAACCACAGACTTCAACATTTCTTCTCTGCGCAAATCATCAAACAAACTGAGAGTTTGTCGTCAGAAGCCGTTGTCCTCTTAGTTTCCTGTGCCGGAAGATTATGAAGATTCCGATGTAGATGATGAGGAAACTGTTTGAAGATGATGGCGATTCAGCTGAAGATGCAGAAGAAGAAGATAATGAAGATAAAAAAACAAGAAGAAAACAATAACTTTTAATTATAGTCACAAACAATTTATTAACTGATTAACTGTAATTGAAATAAAATTCTTTTTTTGTAATATTTATACTATCTTCTATCCTCTATTTGATACTTTTCTCGAGCTTTCCATTTTTTGAGCTTATATTTTTAACCATTAACTACAACTGCCTCTAAATATTGACTTTTACATAAATAAATTTTTTTTACCAATTTTCGCCCGCCATCTTGGATCCACCATTTTGTTTTGTTTTTTAATATTTGAAGTCACAATCTTCATCATCAATCTCGATAAATCCCCAAAAAATACTTTTATATGAATCAAAGGACTTTTATCAATATTTGTCCGCCATATTGGATCCACCATTTTCTTTTTTTTCACTTTTTGATACGATATTCTTAATCACCAACTTCGATAACCTTTACGTACTAACTTTGGTACAAATTGAACAACTCTAGCAACCTCGATAATTCCACAAAAATTACTTTTATATGAATAAAATGACTTTTAGAATTATTTGTCCGCCATCTTGGATCCGCCATTTTCTATTTTCACTTTTTGATATTATATTCTTAATCAGCAACTTCGATAACCTTTACATACTAACTTTGGTACAAATTGAACAATTTTTTATATTTTGGCCAGCTTTTTGCGATTCTGGCCCACTGTACGCCGTATTGATAATCCACCTAGTCATGTAGCAACCCTCGGCGTGTGCACACCTCCCGAGCCTCATGACTAATTTTCTCCATCATGAATAAGGTTTAATAACCGAAATATTGAGTTTATTTGTGTGTTCGTGACATATGTTCTTCTCTCGTCACTGCCTTCAACTTTGGTGAGTGATGAGTCATTTTCCCTTTCCTTGCAATTATATTGCCTAAAGTAAATGTCTTATAGCATCATATGCAAATAAAATAATTAAATAAGCGATCTTTTTTAATAAGTGATGGGTTTACATTCCCTATTCTTCAAATAATCATAAAGCCCTTTCAAATAAATTAATTTGCAATTTGTTTAACAATAGAAGTTCATGTATATAAGTTGTTACATCATCATAATAATATATATTTTTTCCACACATCATGTTTATGTACTAGGTTGAGGAATCCCAGCATTTCTGCCTCTAATTTTACTTGTTTCCATATATTAGTTTAATTTCTCACCACTATAAGTTGCGACGTTATTCTCTTATTCACAGGCAAACAGGATTCATAAAACTTGAATTATGTGTTTAATTGTTATCTTGTGACATGATACACTGTTTCTAACAGAGTGTGTAATGACAGTTGTGATGAGTGATAAGTCCTGGTGGCTGTTTTCCTTCATACCTGCTTTTGCATTTTCTGTTGTACACTTCGAGTTCTCTCGATGTTTGAAGTAACCTGTTCAGCATATTCCTTCTGTTCTCAAACTCCTTTACCGTATCAAGTGCCGTCACTACGCCCCTACCCCAATATATTCCTTACACACTGGTGTCCCTCTCTTTACCCACCTTTTGTCTTCCAACCAAGCTCCATCACATGTGGCACTGTTTACACTCTGCGGTGATTTCCACAAACAAATCTGGCTGCCCTCATTTGCACCCCCACCTGTATCCATAACATACTGCACCACTATAATCCAGCAACGTTCTGACCGATCTTTTTGCCTTAATCCCTTTGAAAACATTTCCATACCAGCTACATAACCGAGCTCGTCAAATAACGTTCCTTCGTCAAGCAATTTGTCATCTGTCTTAAAACCAACTGTTTAACCAAGAAAGGAATCATTCATTAAAATAATGAATAGCAAAGAATCAAAACGATAGAGGATTGTAAACAGTTGCAGGTTGATCTGGACAGGATATCTAATTGGGTCGGTAAACATGGAATGAAGATAAATGCAAAGAAGAGTCAGCTAATTAGATACACAAATAAAAATCAAAAGGTTAATTATGAATACAAGGTGGGGAAAGACTTGCTTGCTGAAGACTTGAAATGTAAATATCTTGGAATTACTTTTGATAACAAACTTAACTGGGCAGGACACATAGGACAGGTGGTAGGAAAAGGTTTCAAAGTTCTGCACTTGTTGGACAGAGTGATGAGGGGATGTACGAGAGAAGTAAAGGAATTGCGTTACAAAACTTTGGTCAGACCATTGCTCGAATGTGGTAGTGTAGTATGGGACCCTCATTTTACGTATCAAACACAGGAGTTGGAGAGGGTGCAAAGAAGGGCTGCTAGATTTGTTTCTGGAAATTAACGCAGAATGCAGTCAGTGACGGATATGATAAAGGAGCTGGAATGGGATTCATTGCAAGACAGGAGGAGAATGAGGAGGGTCATGGGAGTGTACAGGGCATATACTGGCGATGAGGCATGGAAAGATATTGCAATAGGTATGAAAAGTAGTACATGGAAGGGAAAAGTTGACCATGACCAGAAGCTGGCACTCGATTTCAGGCACAAGGGTGTGGGAAGATTTTCTTTTTTAGGTAAGGGTGTCAGGGACTGGAATGAGTTACCAAGAGAAATGATGAATAATTTACCGAAAACTTTGAAAGAATTTAAAGATAAAATTTGTAGAGGGCAAATGTAGGTAGGTGCAGGATAGGGGGAAGATGGGTGTGTAGGGAAATTGCCACCGGAGCCTGTGCTCCATTGCAATTAAATTAAATTAATTAATTAATCATCCTAGTTGGTACCTTGTAGCATATCATTTCCAATTTCTGGTGTCAAATTTTCTACCTTTTTTTCCCCTTTCTTTTAAGGATAAGCCCATCTAACAAATAAAGTCATGAATTAGTTATAACCATTATTGTTCTATGGCACTCACTGTCAAGGGCCTTGGAGAAATTAAATGCCACACTATCTTGTCCATTTCACCCGAAATACGAGGCGCATCCAGAAAGTAAGTTCGGTTTCAATTTATCTCCGCTGCAGCGCTGCGATTGCAGTTCCGCACATGCGCTGTAGACGATGTGTATCAAGGGGAAGAGAAGAACATGCGCCATTTGGAGATCACTGTCAGTTACGTACGCTTTGTTGTGCTTGTTTGAAATGTCGGCGTTGATTGAAAATCCCGCCGCCTGTGAAATCAGGTCTGTGATTCGGTTTCTGAATGCGAGGAAAGTGAAACCAAGTGAAATTTATCGGCAAATTTGCGATGTTTACGGACTAAATGCGATGAGTGATTCGATGGTGAGAAGATGGGTCCGACAGTTCAATGGCGGGCGTAGTGATGTGCACGAAGTGGGCGTCCACCTTTGGTTACAGAAGAACTGGTTCTCGCGATTGATGACAAGATCCAGGAAAACCGTAGATTTACAATTAGTGCTCTCGCTATGGACTTCCCCCAAATTGCACCATCACTGATGCATGAAATTGTTACCAAACAACTGAAATTCCGTAAACTTTGCTCACGTTGGGTACCTAAGATTCTCACTGAGCAACACAAAACACAACGGATGGGTAGTGCACTTGAGTTTTGACCCGTTGTGCTGGAAGCGGCGAAGAATTTCTGAGACGGATAGTCACAGGAGATGAAACGTGGGTTTCTGACGACACCCCTGAGAGTAAGCGGCAATCAATGTAATGGAGGCACACTTCATCCCCACCAAAGGTTAAGCCGAAGCATATCATGACACCTCGGAAAATGATGTGCACAGTTTTCTGGGACTGGAAAGGCATCCTACTCATTGACTTCTTACCTCGTGGTCAAACAATCAAAGCAGATGTTTAATGCGAGACACTTCGGAAATTGCGCCGTGCAATTCAGAATAAGCGCCGGGGACTGCTGTCAAAAGGTGTTGTTTTGCTTCACGACAACGCACGACCACACACTGCAAACGTGACGAAAAACCTCGTACAGGGATTTGGCTGGGACGTGTTTCACCATCCTCCGTACAGCCCTGACCTCGCTCCTAGCGACTTTCATCTGTTCTTACATCTCAAGTCTTTCCTTGGCGGTCATCACTTCACCAATGACGACGAGCTGAAAGAAACTGTTTCCAACTGGTTGAAGACACAGGCGGCAGATTTCTATGAAGAAGGTATACAAAACCTGGTGCCACGCTATGACAAATGCCTGCAAAATTTCGGCAGTTATGTGGAAAAGTAGTTTAAGAGTTGTAGAATTTTGTGCAATAAAAATTTCTTCTGTATCTGTGTACAATTTCATTTTATTACCAAACGGAACTTACTTTCTGGACGCGCCTCGTATATCTTAAATATTGTTACAATCAAACCTTCTCCCCAAAGCCAATGTGGATTATTTACGTCTCACTTTCTTTCATCTCTGACATTCATGGGATATTAGGCTGTCAGATTGACTGGCATTTAATATCCAACAATATTTGTCTTCCTTAACAACATGGTGTGCAGCATGTGACCATACACAATATAAATATTTCTTGTGCACAAAATAATATCTATAGTTGTCTGCATACATTAGAAAATTATTTTTGATTGGTAAATAGATATGGACATCTCGCAAACTTTTTTATTAACTTAAAAATATGCATATATCACTGATGGTACCTGAAAAAACAGGATAAATGTAAATAAAAGCATCAAAAACAGTTATATTGAAATCAGAACAAGTTGTTAATTACATTCACATAACTGCTAGATATATTTTATTTATACTTCTTTTATAAATTACCAATAGTTAAGAGAGAAAAATGTATCTGATTTTATTTAATATTCCTTTATCATAGATCAAAGTAAAACAAAAGTGATGAAATGTAGCAGAATTGATACCAATACTAGTAGATTAAATATAAAAATAGGATCTGATGCAATAGGAGAAGTGAGTGAGTTCTGTTACTTGGGAAGCAAAATTACAACCGATGGCCGAAGCAGGAATGATGTTAAAAGCAGAATAGCACTAGCAAAAAGAGCCTTCATGAAAAAGAGAAACCTTTTAGTTTCAAATATTGATCTAGGAAGTAGAAAGAACTTCTTAAAACTCTTTGTGTGGAGCACAGCACTTTATGGTAGTGAAACATGGACTTTAGGAATACCGGAAAGAAAGAAACTTGACGCATTTGAAATGTGGTGCTACAGAAGAATGCTGAAAATTAGGTGGACAGAGAAAGTAAGAAATGAACGAGTTTTGGAAATGATGGGTGAGGAAAGAAGTTTGTGGAAGAAGCTTACGAAAGAAGATATAGGCTGGTAGGTCATATTTTGAGACATGCTGGATTGGTTAATTTGTTAGTGGAGGGAACAGTCGAAGGTAAGAACTGGAGAGGTAGACAGAGATTATATGAAGCAGATAATTGAGGACGTGGACTGTAAGGGGTATGTAGAAATGAACAGGTTAGCACAGGATAGGAAGGGATGGAGAATTGCATCAAACCAGTCTAAAGACTGACGACAGTAAAAAAAAAATTCCTTTATCGTCCTGTAATTATTAAAGCCAGCTTTTTGATATGTACAAACACCAGTTCATTTTATGTTTGTGTATTTATTTAATGAAGTATTCTATTCTGTCATAGGTATAAGGAGGACAGCCAAGTCAACACTGATTCCTCTTGTAAAATTCAGCATAGGGCTTAACTCAAAAGAAAGTTTATTTGTGTGTGAAATGTGTGGAAAATCATTTACACTGTCCAGTCTTTCTAATGCACCAGAGAATTCATTTGTTTAAAAAGCCACATGCCTGTGAAATTTGTGGGAACTTGTATTCCCATTTAAGTGCTTGTAAAAAGCACCAGAGAATTCATTCACATATACGCCCCTTCAGTTGCGAACTTTGTCGCAAACCATTTACGGGGAATGTGCTTCTTAAAATGCACAAAAAAATAATATAGTTGTACAGGATTTCTATTCTGGAACATATACTCGTGAAAACTATCAGAGAATTAATTCACATGAACAGAAATTCATCCGTGTTATTTGTAATAAGTCGTTTCAGTAGGTCTCACATCCTTAAGTATAGTCTTAGGATTCATTCTGGTGAACGCCCTTTTGGTTGTAGGTCTACAGTTTGTGGTAAGTCATTTAAGCAGTCTAATCAACCAAAGGAACATCTTGGAATTCATTCAGCAGAACGTCCTTTTGTGTGTGCAGCTTTAAACCAGTGATGTCAAAGATACGGCCCGCGGGCCGCATCAATACGGGCCGCGATCACAATGTGTGTGTTTTTTTTAGAGCTTTTAGACTTCACTCGATTCCTCTACGGAAGTTTTAAAATGCGCACACTACATTTATAAGTAATTTCAAGGGCAGCGAGTGCCTAGACAAGCGAGAGAGATGGACAGTAACGCCATCTCTTAGCAACAAGCGGAATCTTCCACGCGCTTCGAGTCTAGACTAGAACCTTCCTTATCGATATAAAACGAGTGCGTCGGGGCGACGTGAGTCAGTTGAGTCGATTGTGAAGTATTGTGCATTTGTTTGTGTCGTGCGTGTGCGATATCCATAATTGTTGTGTCGAGTTCCATAATTGTTACGATTTTAGCATAATGTCACAAAAACTTAAAGTTAGTGAGTGCAGAGTTTTTCAGTCTAAATGGGAAATTGCATATTTTTTTCATAGAATGGAAAGGTAAACCACTGTGTTTGATTTGCAATCAAACAGTTGCTGTTTGTAAGGAGTTTAACTTGAAGGACACTATGATACGAATCATAAATCAAAATTCGATTGTTACACTGAAAAAATAAGAATGGACACATTGTCATCTTTAAAATCTAAACTTCAAGGTCAACAATCGGTGTTTACTAAAGCTAATACTGAGAGCGAAGATTACCTGAAATCAAGTTTTATTATTGCATTAGAAATCGCGAAGAGATCAAAACCTTTCACTGATGGCGATTTTATTAAAGACTGTATGTTGAAAGTTGCTGATGTTTCATTTCCATCTGAATAATTCAAAATATTTCGCTGTCAAGAAACACTGTTGCTTCAAGAATAAATGATTTGGTTCTTCAATTGAAGGAGAAAATTAAGGAATTTACAAATTTTTCACTGGCTGTTGACGAGAGCACTGATACTGTTAATACAGCTCAACTTGCTGTTTTTGTACGATGTATTAACATTAACTTTGAAATAACTGAAGAACTATTAAAGTGCGTTCCATTGACAGGTACTACAACAGCAAATGATATTTATTCTGCAATTGAGCATTTGATAGCAGAATATGAACTCGACTGGTATATGCTTAGCAGCACAACTATGGATGGCGCTACTGCCATGGCTGGCAAACATTCGGGCGTTGTAACTAAATTAAAACGGAAAACATCAGGGAATTTTGTGGTATTTGACTGTCTAATTCATCAGGAATCATTGGCATCCAAACATTTAAAAATGGACCATGTCATGCAACCTATAATTAAAATAGTAAATTTTATAAGGAGCAGAGGACTAAATCACTGACAGTTCAGGCAGTTTTTTACAAGATTTGGATGAAAAGTTTTCTGATGTCCCTTGTTTCACCGAAGTTCGTTGGCTCAGTCGAGGAGTAGTTTTAGAAAGATTTTTTGCATTACATGACCCTATTCAAGCTTTCATGTTAGAAAAAGGCAACCCAATTGATTATGACAATGACTGGTGGGTTGATTGTGCCTTTTTGGTAGATATGAATAAACACTTGACTGGTCTGAATGTAAAGTTACAGGGTAAAAATCTGATTGTCACTCAAATGTATTCATGTATTCAAGCATTTGAAACAAAGTTGAGGCTGTGGGAAAATCAGGTAAAAAATCAAACTTTGGATCATTTCCCTCATTTAAAATCATTTGGCACAAGGAACCAAAAAAAATTGGATCAATATTCTCAACTTCTGCAAAATCTGATCACGGAATTCAACAATCGCTTTGAAGACTTCCACAAGATTAATAAAATGGAATTCCCAATTTTCAACAATATATTCAATTTTGAAACTTCACAGGCACCAGTTCATTTGCAAATGGAGTTGATAGATCTTCAATCGGACAGTATTTTGAAAGAAAAATTTAAAGAGGTTAACGCTCTTACATTTTATACACAATATTTCAAGAGTTTGGATAACTACCCAGAATTAAAAAAGCATGCAGCACGCATTCTGAGCATGTTTGGTAGCACTTATTTATGTGAGCAGATGTTTTCCGTCACGAAAATAAATAAGAACAAACATCACACAAGACTTACGAATGAACATCTCCAATCAATTCTTAAAATAATTACAACAAATGTGATACCTGACATGAGCTTGTTAGAAACAAGAGAAATCAGGTATCTGGATCCTCGAGCTCAAAATAATTACCCTCTTTTATAACTTTAATATGATTTTTAACAACCATATATTATATACTATACAATTAAATAAATAAAATGTTATAATAATTCAGTACATTTTTTTATTTGAATCTGGCCCGCCTACACATTCTAAATTTAATATACGGCCCTCTGCAAAATAGAGTTTGACACCTATGATTTAAACAGTCTAACCAGCTAAAAGTACATCAGAGAATCCACTGGTGAATCATTCACGGGGATAAGTCTATAGATTCAGACACTTTTGAATAGCATTTGAGAGTACATTTGTCTGTTATATTTGTTGTTTTATCACAATACTGGCACTAAAGTCTTGTTTCTAAATGTGATCTATTTAATGAATTGTATCATTCAATGAGCATTCAGTGAATTTTTGTTTCATCTATGTTTTGTATTTATTTAAATATTATTTTTAGAATACAATCATTTTTAACAAATTGTACTATCATAAGAAAGAGGAAAAAAAGTAATTGATTGTTGTTATCATGTATTTATTGCACTGTGCAAGTTAAAAAGTTATATAAAAAATCATTAGTAACCATTTTCCAAGCCAATATTTATTTTCATGAGTAATTTAAATTGCTTTCATGATTGCTACATCACTAAAATCATTACTTTATGTAGATGAATTTAATTGCACATTTATCGAGAACTATGTGGCCTGGATCAGGATTAAAAATAATATTGCGTGGCATCATCATCATCATCCGTCTCCAGTTTCCTGGGTGCAGTGTAAGAGCGCTCGCCAACTTTTGTATGTTTCCTCTTCTTGGATTCTAGACCATCATGCTCCTTTCTCCTGTAGGTTGAGTTTCATGAGATCAATCCATCTCCTGTGCCGGCCTCTTGTTTTTTTACCCGTCAGTTCTTTTTCCAGCCATATCCTCGCTGTTCTTGTTGGGTCCACCCGCTTGGCATGTCTCAGCCACCACAATCTTGCTGTGGCATTTTTTCATGAAGGGTTTCATTGGCTGGGATTTGTTTATGGATCACTTCATTCCTGATCTTGTCTCTTCAGGTTTTCTAGACCATTGATATCAGGAACTTCATCTTTGTCGTCTGTTTTCATCTCTGTTGGTAGTGGTACATACTTCCAGGCTGTACGTTGTAATGGGTAAGTAGTGTGAAATGTGAATTATAAAGTGACATTTTGACTGTAATGGGAATATGCTTGTCATACTGAAGGTGCAAGTTTCTTTCCGAGGCTCGTTTTAATTTTGGAAGCAACACTTTTTGTTCTCTATTCTGTTGGCTTGCTAGGCCTAACACAGAAGAGGATTTTCTGTCGGGGTTTACTCCCTTAGCCTTTGAAGATCCCTCTTCACCACAAGGCAGTGGTTTCCTTCTCAATTTCCCCTTAGAAGTTGGGGTTGCCTCCTCCGCCATCTACCCCATACCGAAGAAACTTCTTCTCTGCCGTAGATGCCGTTAAGGTCTTCATCCGTGTCCCTGGGCATGGGTGCTGCGTTATACCGCGCAGGACTGGGTCCCTACCTGGACTTCGCCATTCTGCCATTTCGGACTACTGAGATGGAGAATGCCCATCCCCGCATCGTGGATGCACCAGGCAAGAATTACTCAAGTGGAGGATAGGGAAGGTGACCCTATCTCCCTTGAGCCGGGTTAATGGCTGTGTATGGTGCCACAACAATGATGATATTATGTCTGATTGTCTTGTACAAATCATATCTCATTCCTATTCTCACATATGCTTTGGAAACATGCACACTAACATCAAGGGACCTTAGCAAGATCCAAGCATGTGAAATGAAGTTTCTTAGAACGGCCCTCCAGAAAACTAGACTTGACCGTATAAAGAATGATGAAATTAGATCAAACCTAGAGCTAAGGGAATCCATGGAAGAGAGACTTAGGTCATCAAGACTTCGGTGGTTTGGGCATGTGAAGAGAATGACTAGTAAAAGACTGCCAAAAACTTATTTGGAAAAAAGGATACTGGGCAAAAGACCAATGGGAAGACCAAGAAGAAGATGGACAGACCAACTGAAGGAGGACGTAGAGAGAAGAGGCTGGAATTGGGAGTACATCACAGACAGAGAAACCTTTCTGGACAGGAAAAGGTGGAAAACAATCGTCTATAATAACCAAGGCTCGTAAACCACACCCGGGAAACTGGAGATGGTCCCCAACGATAATGATGATGATACTGATGGTGCCTAACTTGATGATAGAACTGAGCTCCCTTTTGTACGCTGTTGGTAATTTCATTCTGGGATCGACTGTCAGAGGTAACTTTTATGCCAAGGTACTGAAAATTATCATCTTGATTCAATTTTTCACCCACCAGATAAATAACAGACTTGATATTGTGTCTGCTGACAGCCATTACCACTGTTTTTATTTCAGCTGCATATAAGTAGTTCTATTGTGTCAGATGTTCAAACTTTTTTGTACGGATCTTGAGTAAAAAAATGAAAAATTAACAAAACAAATGTAAGAATTAACAAAAATTTTAATTTGATTTGATTTCCTTTGCTTCCACTGATGCCGTATTACTAAGTAACAGAGGTCATTATTTCAGACGCAAGTAAGTAGTTACAACTCCATTGCGATGTAAAGTAAAACCGAAATATGTACAGCGAGCATTATTTTATAAAAATTATATTTAATTAAGCAACAGAGAAGTGACTTGCCAGAACACGCTGTTCCAGTGCTGCGAGCCTCTTCGCTTTGAATATCCGCAGATGGCCGCTAATATTTCCGTAGATTGGGTACAAAAATCCGGAGACTTACTAACTAAAAGACTAAAACAATAAAATTAAGAATACTTTCTATTTCCAGGTCTTTAAAATTCAAAATACAAAATAATTTCTACATTGAAAGTAAGAAATATCTCTGAATATGTTTTATACCATGGAGGAAGGAAATATATGGAGGAGAAGTGACGTTAAATTGGTGAAGCAGGCTCGCGCATGCGCAGTGGCGGCAGCGGCGATATTGCGCTTCCAAACAATTGCGACGTTCCCAGTATATCCCGAAAACTAAGCAAGATATCGAAAAATTTTATTCTTTATTTTCGATTTGTCTCGTCGTGTTACATAAGAATCTATCATTAAATTTGACTTTTGCGAAATTTTTCTTCTCCATTTCAACTCAAGGCACCTCACTTTTGATACAGTATATCTCTGGAACTAGGTGAGATATCGAAAATTTTTATTCTTTATTTTTCATTTGTCTCGTCTTTTTAAATAAGAATCCATCATCAAATTTAACTTTGGCCAATTTTTTTCTTCTGAATTTCAACCAAAACCATTTCACATTTGGGACAGAATATCTCGAAAACTAAGCAGGATATCAAAAAATTTTATCTTCATTTTTTATTTGTCATATCGAGTTACATAATAATCCATCACCAGATTGCGGCGTCACCTTTATCCTAGAGTCCCCTTGAGGTTTCTGTACTTATTCCCTGTGTCTGTATGGAAGCGGCCATGCCCCCTCCACTCCGGCCATGCCCCCCCACTCCTCCTCCGCCCTGCTTCACTTCAATGCGTGGTGAAGGTCTCTTGCGTCGTCTCCATATATTTCCTTCCTCCATGTTTTATACAACGTGACTTTCATCGCTGGTGCCGCTGTGCATATTCTTTTTTTTTGGGGGGGGGGTGGGACTGTACATTATCTATTTTCTTTGTTGACATTAAATTTAGCATATCTTCGGTAACAGGAAATGTTAAATTCTGCGAACACTTTGACTCTCGGATATTGGTTAATCCTTCTCGGGAGGCACTGCTTTGTAAGCCGTGCCAACGAGCGTGTCACCGTGCATAATCAGTGCGCTGATAGTTCTGTATTACCTACCGTCTTTTAAGTTCTATAAAATCTATAATCAAACAAAATATGAGCTTTATTTCTATCTTTGGCTCACACGAGCGATTGCAAAGAAACGATTAACAATTATTGACAATTCTGTAATCCATTAACACTATACGCGCAAAGTTTAACAAAACACCAAAATAAGGAAAAATCAACAAATAGTAAAAACTAGCAAAAATCCGTAGATATTTTAACAAAATCCGAAAATCCCAAGTTTTTATAAAAATCCGTAGATCTACGGATAAATCTGTAGAAATGGCACTGTTCAACCCATTACTTGTAACGGGCTTAGAGGCTAGTTTGTAATAAGTCTCGATACAAGTGTATGGACTATCACTGAGACTTGACTTGATACTGTTTTGTTGTGTTAGTAGGCACTTCCTGCTCTTAATGTGTGGAGGCACGTGGATGAGACTAGGAAGAGTTTCCGCATAACGTGGCCGTAGTTCAGGTTTCACTATTAACCCGGGGTTTATGTCGCAAGGCAACGGAGGACGACTAACTAGTGTTTGCGAAATAGTTTACTGTGTTCCTTATTGATCGGAATTCGATTTTACATAAAGTTATATTATATGTTTAC
>JARYHS010011791.1:0-57991 GCA_031002005.1 Vandiemenella viatica
CCATGGAGTAGAGTCAACAATAACTGAAGAAGACGTAGTAGCCGAACTCAACTCGAACGACGAATTACATGTTCGAAAAGCCCTCCGAATAAAAAAAGCTTAGGACCCACTTACATGATCAGCGTACTATGTGAAGACGCATCAACAATTGATCAACTGCTCAGCAATGAAGCCATAATCTACCATCAAAAACATAAAGTGAAACCTTCTAAAACCCCTTCCCCCCAACCAAAACGGTGTGCAATCTGTCTACAATACAATGACCACCTCACGGAAAACTGCAAGAACACCCCTATCTGTCCACACTGCAATGAAAGCCACTTCTTAAAAGCTTGCCCAAACCTTCAGAAAACTCCCACCTGCAATACTTGTGACCAAAACCATCCTACCTATTCCATTCAAGGCAAATCAAAGCCAGCGCTTACCAAAGCAGAACTCACAGTACCCCTCCGACCCATTGATCCTCCCACACCACCCACCAACTCCATCCGTCCTCCACCGACCATAGAAGATATTCTAAGATTCATGACAATCACATTATAAACCTAAATCCCTTCTCTCGTGAACACACCCTGGCACAAATATCAATTGCAGCAAAAGCAGTATTTGGAATACAAATAAACTCCACCTACTCTCACAATAACGTCCTTCGAATTTCTTCCCCTAGAAACCCTCGTCTAAACCAACCAACTCCACAATTAGAACTAACCCTAATATGTCACACTCCCACAATATACTTTTCAATAACATCCGATCACTCCCAACCAGATGCTACAGAAAGATGCTGAATATTAAGTGGACTGATAAAGTAAGAAATGAACGAGTTTTGGAAATGATGGGAGAGGAAAGAAGTTTACGGAAGAAGCTTACAGAAAGAAAAAAACAGCAGGGTAGGTCATATTTTGAGATATGCTGGATTGGTTAATTTGATGGTGGAGGAAACAGTTGAGGGTAAGAACTGTAGTTAAAGACAGATATTAGAATTTATGAAGCAGATAATTGAGGACGGGGGTTATAAGATGTGTGTGTTGAGATGAAGTAGTTAGCGCAAAATAGGAAGGGATGGAGGATTGCATCAAACTAGTCCAAAGACTGAGGACAAGAAAATTAAAAGCCTTGAACAATGGTTACACTCTTTTCACACATCTTCTGTCTTCCAATGTCGTTCAAACCAGCTCCTTCAGCATACCAGTTACTAATTGCATTCTGTGATAATTTCGGCTCACAAATCTAGCAGCTCTCCTCTGTACCTTCTCCAACTCCTGAATTTAATACCCGAAATGTGGGTTCCACACCACTCCACCATATTCAAGCAGTCGTCTGGCCAGTTTTTTTTTCAACCCAATTTTCTCACGTCGCTGGTATAATCCCTCACCACCCTCTAAAGTAAACGAAGGACTGTGAGATATTACGCAAAGCCAGACCACCAATTCACTTTATTTGCGTACACGGCAGTGCACCCGCCAAGTCGAGTCAACGGCGGCACTGCCTACCCTTCTCTAGAAGCGATTCGGGCCATTTTTGAACCCCACTTTTTTCGATAGAGTTTAGGCTACATGTCTCAAATTTCTATTATGAATAGATATCAGCTATCTTAGCAAACTTATTAAATTTTATTTTATTACTGTTCTTGGCTCGGTTGTTATTAGGATTCAAACTACAGCGATTTTGTCACTCACTCACTGACGGATGATCAATAGAATTCTACGGCACTTCCCGTAGCCGTAGAAAGCTGAAATTTGATACACAGATAAAATTTTACCCACATATTATGAGAAAAGTCCGAAACTCGTTAATTTCCATATACCTACCCCCTTACCAACCCCTAACATGAAATCGCTTTCTATCCTAATTACTTTTCTAAACCTCAGATTTTCACTGTAGAGTTAGCTTACTATGTTTAACTAATGTGTTTAATTTTACTTTCTTTCTTTTCTTACTTTGGAAGTTATTAAAATTCGAAATTTTATTTCGGCACAACACCCCGACATCAAAATTCCACTGTACTTCCAGCAATCCTAGAAACAAGCAATTTGGTACACATATATGGTTTCATCGCTAAACCATAAGAAAAATCGGATATTGAAGTTTTTCCAAGTATTTATTTAATTACAATCCCAAACATAAAAAATCCTGGCACATATTTGCGGCTTAATTACTTTGCTCTGGATGAAGCTATAAACCTGAGATTTCTATACTATATATAGGCAAGCAAGTTTAACAAAAGCCTTAAATTTTACTTTGTTCCTATGGTAAGTTTGGAAGTTACTTGTTATTTATTTGAGGTGGTAGTTAAACCAGCGGCAACGTTCATTTATCAGCTACTAGGTAAATTAATTGTGGGGAACTGTTGGTAATGATATTGCTAATTTTCCCTGTATGTATTGAATGGCAACTCAAACGTGAAGCGTTTTGGTACATATTTGCAGGTTAATTGCTTCGTTCTGGATGAAGCTATATCCTCAAACCGTCAAACCTGTATCATGAACAGAATCAATTTCCAAAATATTTAAAAACAGAAAAACAAAAGAAGTTGCGGGGATATGTGTGTGTGTGTTTTTGAACATTGCAGCGATTGTAACACATTGTTCATCTGAGAAATACTATTGGCAATGTAACCTAAAAAAACAACTTAGATAACTGGCTTTATTTTCGTACGTATCGAAACTGCATATTCACCAAAGCCATGAATGCATAATTTTACAACTTTGTTCAGGCCTCATTTCCACTTAAACGCTAACTCGTTTACTTTTGGTACTAATCGAAAATACATATGCGGCATTGCCATGGATGTATAATTATCCAGCTTGGTCCAGGATGCATTTTCAGGTGAACGCCTAATGTAGTTGGTGAGCAGAAACATTGCCTCATAACTACCAACTTCGCTATATAACATATTTCCTTCTTGGGTCCCTGCCGTTGCGTCCTAGCCTAGATCAGCAAGTTTAAATAAAATCTTAAATTTTAATGTGTTCCTGTGCTTAGTTTGGAATTTAATAGGAATTTTGTTTATGGTGGTATTGAAAGCAACGGCAATCAGTGTTTTCAGGAAGTGGGACATTGTTGCTAACATATATTGATGTCTTAAGTTTTGAAATCTTCTTATCCAGTGATTTTCAGATTGAATAATTACATTTCAGCGAAGATTCAGAATAAGCAATAAACTTACAAAAAGAACTGAGATCCTACAAAAAACAATTCTTGTAAAAATAGACCAAGTCTTGTGTTCATGTAGTGACAAGAAGTTATGAGATCTTCTTCTGAGCCAAGTCTATACTTTACAGTGTGTGTCCACTTTGTGAAACAGATTGGTTTCTCTCGGTGTCCTAGATCGCTTCTTTAGGAAAAAAAATTCTGATGACTTGGCCATTATGCGCCAAGTTTTAGTTAACCTATATAATACCTTAAATCTGTTGCTTTAACAAACTTATTAATACTTAAAAGCCAAGATTTCCCTCGCTCTTTTTCGAATTTGACAAGTATATATTACTCCCTCAATTTCAGTAAATATTATGACTTGGATAATGGCCAAGTCATCAGATTTTTTATCCTAAATAAACGATCTATGACACCGAGAGAAACTATTCTGTTTCACAAAGTGAAGTGCATATACTCTGTATAGTGTAGACTTGGCTCAGAAGAATATCTCATAACTTTTTGTCACTACATGAACACGAAACTTGGCCTATTTTTACGAGAATTGTTTTTGTGGGATTTGCTATACGACATCGCACGAAAATTAGTCTTGTTCTCGAATGTCACAGCTCGACCAATGGAGGGAGGTTTTCTACCTGTCCAACAAAGTGAGCAGCCATGGTGGTTCATAAAAGCATTAAGTAGTGAGTTCCGCTAAACTTGCTTGTTGAAAGCTTGATGTGTAAATATCTTGGCATAACGTTTGACAACAAACTCAACTGGGCAGATCACATTGGACAGGTGGTAGGAAAAGGTTACAAAGTCCTTAATTTACTGGAGAGGGTGATGAGAGGATGTGCTAGAGAAGTTACGGAGTTGGGTTGCAATATTTTGGTCAGACCATTGGTTGAATATGATGGTGTAGTTTGGGACCCACATTTTGGCTATCAAATACAGGAGTTGGAAGGTGTGCAAAGAAGAGCAGCTAGATTTGTTTGTGCAAATTATCGCAGGACCCAGTCAGTAACTGATATGATAAAGGAGCTACATTGTGACTCATTGGGGGAATGGAGGAGGATAAAGAGGGTGCTGGGAATGTACAGGTCCTAATTTGGTGATGGGGCTTTGAGGGATATTGGTCAAAGAATAAGGACTAGTGCATGGAAGGGGAAAGGCGACCATGGCCACATGATGGCGCTCGATTTATTTCATAAGGGGGTGGGAAAATTTTCTTTTGTTTGTAAGGTTGAATTTGTAAATCGGGAAAGAAAATGGGGGAGTAATTTAACATTCCAATAAATTTGTTTTATTTATATGTATATATATAAATATAATTGAAAACTCGTAAGTGCTCGAATTGCTAACATGTTTATTGCATGATTTGTTTGTACAGTGGGAGGTGTGGTCAGGGCGTGGTGATCTGGCAGATGAAGCTGGCCACCTCGTTGCAGCTGACGTCGTTGTAGTAGCCCTGGTAGGCCAGAGCCAGGCAGTCCTCACCGTCTCCGTCGCCGTTGTTGGGTTGGTCCTTCTCCCAGTTCACGAACTCCATGTTGTCCAGCAGGCGGCCTGGAACCCCACATTCAGATGCACTCACCCGACAAACAGATGAACTAGTTGTCAACGCAACAACGGGGCTCATCACAGGAGATTAATGTCTTATTGCTACAGGGTTCTCGAGTGTTTGATCGTCGGTATCGTGAGATTTCATACTAGAAGATCTCTCGGGCATGCGACCATATCAATTGATAGTAGTTTAACGAATTTTCAGGTGCCTCAAGATTATGGCACGTTACGCCGCCGAAAATTTGTTGAACTACGAGCAATTGATTCGGGCGCATATCGGAGAGATATTCAGGCATCAGATTCGCCGGGAAAACCAACGATTACATATGATATACTTTATATTTAGCTTGATTTTCGTAGGGCTTCCGTCACTATTAGGTATACGAGCGCATTTTGTGTTTACTCGTGGATACGTTTTAATGCACTGATCCCCGTTATCCCTTATCTATCTTTCAATTCATCGAATTTATCTGTGTACGGGTTCAAGAACTTGAGAAAAAATGTAGATCAAATCGTCACCCCTACCCCAGTTTCTCAGCTGGTTGCGGCATCGTGATGGTATCTGACACCTGGCACGAGGTTAGTTGGTTCGAATCATGATGGTGGAAGAAATTTTAATCTTAAGGGTCTTCCTAATCACTCCCCTCTGACAGGTGCCATGGTCATTGGGTATATAGATAGTACAATAATGAACGGTTCAAACAACAATAGAAGCGGGAAATAAGTTTTAATTTCGTCTTCCTTCTTCCACAACTGTCTTGCTAAGCGGCTACGGAAGAAAATCAAATTAGTAATTGATTAGCTACCTAACATTTTTGAAAATCACTGAACGCTCACATCCTCCTGTCCAATATAAAATCATGTGCAAATATAATTTTATCAGAATTATCATTGATGTTTGTTTTTGCTGAGGAGCTGGCACCAGGAATGTTGGGTGATGAAACCGACCGTGGTGAGTGAACGATTAATGCTGTGGCCTCGCATTCGGGAGGATGCCGATTCGAATCCCTGTCTGGGCATCCAGATTTGGGTTTTCAAATGTTTCCCCAAAACACTCCAGGCGATTGCCGGGATGCTTCCTTCAAAGAGGCCATGGCCTAATTCCTTCCCGTTCCTTGTTCCCATTCCCATTTCCCCTCTAATGACTTTAGTAGTCGATGAGACGTAAAGCAACAAGTAAAAAAATTAGTGGAGGATGAACGAAATATAGAGGTTTCAATTGCGATGCAAGACAAATGAACATGCGAACTATCATAAAACATTGAATTATGGTTCTTGATGACAATTTTAATATAGATGGCAGAAGATTTCCAGAAAGAGAATACAATTTGTCATCGGTCTAATGAAGAATTCTCTACAGCAATAGCCTGTAACGATTTTGGGAAAACGTGCCAACACACAAATTTGAATACTTGGGGAGGAAATCGTACTTGCGTCCCTTAGAATGCGAGGATCAGACGTTAACAGGTAACGCACCAGGTTCGGTAACCGAGCATGGACTCACCTGAGGCCGTGGCGAATGTTCCGTCGACGGTGTTGTCGTTGAAGCCGACGAAGGAGTACCCGATGTCCTCTGGCAGGATCTCGAGCACCGCCTGCGCGGCGTCCCACGTTTCGAGCACCGCCAGGACGGCGCCTTCAGCCTGGCAGGTGGCGGCCGCACTCTCGTACGCCTGCGGGTCCTCCGTGTGCACGCTGATGAACCGCCTGGCGCCCTCCACCCAGGTGTAGCCGTCGGGGACGGTCCACGGGATCTCGCAGACGAAGGCCAACTGGTCGGTGCAGTGCACGTCGTTGACGCCAGAGGCGCTCATCTCGACACAGTGCTCTTCGACTCCGTTCTCGTCCACCAGGTGGTCGGGCTGGCTCTCCCTCCACGGCAAGTACGGCGCAGCGCCACCTGTAAGTCCAAGCACACAGTGATTAAACAGCAGCGATCTAAAATGCTTAGGGCTGTCGATTTTATTTACGATTTCTTTTCCTCGCTGGTGAAGTGGGAGGGAAACAACAATCAGTTTCGACAGCAGGACTTCGTTAGTTGTTGCTGAAGGCACAATGATAGCCCACCACTATCTGGACGAGGTGGTGCAACCTATTGTGAAACCCTTGATGTCAACCATGCAAATCGCATGTCCTTACAAGATAATTCCCGTCCTAATACTGTGGCCATCACCACATAAGCCTTTCAAGTGGTTACGATAACAATTTTTACCGTTCGATTTCCATATTTGACCCAACTGAGCATGTCTGGGATGCCAGGAGTAGACACATTAGATCACATGGTCACCCAGCAAAAATTGTGCAATAACTTACTGCACAAGACATGCAGACGTAGAGAGACATACCCCAAAAAGACATCCGAACACTTATTGGTACAAATGCCGGCAAGAACCCAGGAATGTATAGGTGCTCAAGTTGGCCGCACATTTAACTGATCCATTTCAATTTGTTATCATTGATCTTGTATATATTGACCCTGGATATATCTACAAAGTTTCTTAAAGTCTTCCAATACTGGCTGGGTGTATCACTTTCAATTTCCGCCAGTGTATATAACCATAATAAAGTACTTGCTGAGGAGCTATAAATGAGGATGGATCAGAAACAACTAACGAAATGCGAATGTCAGGAAGTTCAGGAAAGGACTATCGGAATATAGTGGGAATTCTTGAGTACAGTGTGGTTGTGCAAGTCCTTCGCATTGTGTAAAACATTCCAGAGATAAAAAAATCTGAAATCTTAATGTAGGTGGGATATGTTCACAAAGGGTGATATGGAAGTAAAAAGTAAGACACATTTTTCTACTTGAAGCATGGAATTAGGAAATGAATAACAGATGGTAAAGTATATGGAGGTAAATCCATGTAATTAATCCTAATTTTGTTCCCATAGTTTACATTAATTTCGCCAAAGTTGTATTCTGGAAATGGTAACGCAAATGAGATTATTTCAGATTAGTGGTCGTTAACCGTCTAAATAGGAAATTAAGATGATCCGTCATTTACAGTTAAGGGATTGACATTGTTACGCTAATAAAATACTACTATTTGCCAGCAACTTCGTTCGCTAGGTCCTAGCTAGGTGTGTTGACGAATGTTCGTACTGTAGACGTCTGTAATTTCGAGCAGTAATAATAACAGTCTGTGGCTATGTTGAAAGGTAACCTCGACCAAAATGCCAATTGACATTCTGTATTACATTATAAGACACGAGGAATTTAATTTTCAATTATAATGTAATTTACTTTCACGAGTTCCGTGCTTTGATATCAGTACTATTGTCCGTTATTTTGTCCGGAATATTAATCACAAGCGGCGAAAAAAAAAAATCTAAATTTAATGTAAGACGTTTCGTAGCTTCTTTCATACGTTGAGGATTAATGTATCTCTATGAATGGTTCAATTTATATTTTTTGGCAATTTTTGAGGTACTGTTCCTCAGAAATCTGAAAGCATTATGTAAAAAACGCATACTTAGAGCAAAAGTTGCCAACAATTTTTTACAGACTCTAAAGAACAAAATCGAGAGTCCGATGTCTTGGAAAACCGAAAATAACGAATAGAAACACCCAAAACATTACTTAATGTTAGACTAATTTTTAAGCTTCTTTATGTGTTTGTCTTTGATGGAATGTGTAACTTATGGTTGAGATTGTATCAAATATTATCTAATCGTAGGTTTTCCCGGTGAATCTGCTGCATGAAGATCTCTCCGGCATGCGGCCGGATCAACTGGTCCTTGACCAACGAATATTCGACAGTATAATGTGCCATCATCTTCAGGTTACGTCCGCTCACCGGCGTTAGGAGCGCCGTCCGGAACGTGACTGATGGGCCGGACCTGCTGGGGCGGTATTTATACCCTACGACCCATCCCCTCCACTTCCTACAAGGCTCTCCGATAGAGGTGGCGGGGATGATGACTTTGGTACTCTGACTGAAGACCACTGTACAACTCATGGGAGCGTAGAACCCCCACCAACGCTATCGGAGCGCCGCGCCGGGAGTGGAGGGGATGGGTCGAAGGTTATAAATACCGACCTGCCGGGTCCGACACTGCAGTCACGTCACGAACAAGGCTCCTGACACTGATCAGCAGAGGCAACCGGAAGATGATGGCACGTTATGCTATCGAAATTTTTTTGAACAACGACTGCATGCCAGAGAGATATTTATGTATCATATATTATTAGTGGCTATCGCTAGAGATTAAAATCAATTGTTCTATTGTTAAAACCGGCACCAGGTTAATTAGTCACAATACAAACCACATTTTTTGAAATCATATAAACACTAAAAAATCTGTGCAGTAGTGCTTACATGATGTCATTAAAAACACAGCCTGCTATAAATTTATAAGTGCAGTGGCAAGAATCCAGATGTACAGCTCGTTGGCATTTCTTCTGATTGATTTATTATATTAATCAAGTCAGTGGCGTGTTATTGTAATGTTGGCAGGAGAGCAGTGTGTTTTATAAATCCTTATCCCACCCGTGTCGCTAACAGCTGACGCCGATTACTCACCGTCGACGCCGACGTAGTTGTTGTTCTCGTCGATGTCGTTGACGCCGATGTACGCGACGTCGACGCCTTGGGTGGCGGAGATGAGCTCCGTGATGGCCGCGTAGTGCGCCTCGTCCTGCGGGATGGCTAGGTGGCCTCCCTCCAGCTCGCAGAAGCTCTGTGCGCTCGACCACTCCTGGCTCGTGCGGTACAGCTTGTAGACTCCGTAGCCGGTGATCAGCGAATAGCCGGCGGGGACCACCGCCACTTCAGCTGAACAACAAAACGCGGCACATGACTCAACATTCCTGGCGTCATATTTTACGTCTCACAAGATTTCCCCAATAGTTTCCCTTTTTTGTTCACCGCAGTACAATCCACGAAGCTACCCAATTGGTTTATCAAATCTCCAAGGTGCACTCTATCATGTTTAGCACAGTCACCGTCTTGCTAGATATTGAAAAAGCTTTTAATAGGGAATGGCATGACGGTCTGATCCACAAATCAGATACATACGGCTGCTCAGGTCACTTTAGAAAGAGTATAAACAGCTTTATTCGTAATAGAAAATTCTACCATACGTTGCGTTGCACGGAGAAGAAACTCAGTTGAAATAAATTGAAGCAGGAGTACTAAAAGGATCGGCCATGGCTCCAACTCTGTTCAGCGTATATACAAACGACCAACCCTACCAACAACACGGACAAGTTTCACTGTTTTCAGATGATACTTTAAATTACAGGACAAGTCATAACCTAAATTAAATCGTAAGGAAACTGACACAGCACACTGTGCAATTTACTTAATGGTGCAACCTTTGGAAAATAAATATTTACCCCGACAAAAGCAAGGCTATCATGTTCAATACCAGAAGGGAAGTACCCAGTGTAATATCGTATCAGCCCACTGATGCCAATATGACAGCTTACACAGAATAACGAAAAAACCTTTTTCTATTAGAAACTAAATTATTGGTTGTCTTAGTAACCACAGTTATTTATTTTAACTACATGAGTATTTGTATGTGCAAACTGAACTAATTAATTAATTCATCTCTGCCATATCTTTCCCAAAATTTGTGTTGACATAGCTCCAAAGATACTCCGGCAACTCATATGTCTTCTGTCCTGCCAATCTCTGAAAACCTAATTCTTAATTCACTAAAAAATTAAAAAATATAGAATGAATATATTTTAAACAGATCAAGCACGTTGCTCAAACCAGCCATCAGCTCTCGATATTATGGACCTCCCCTGTTGTGACTTGGTTAAATATTTCTGCTCGAAATTAGACTAGATATATGTACAAAACGCTTATAATTTAGGTTCGACTCGACTTTTTAAATTTATCAAGGGGAACAAACCTAGAACTAAGACAAAAATCAAGCTCAACATCGTAATGATTAAGCCGGCCTTCCTATACGGCTCCTAAATTTTTAATATGATTTCAAACTGGAACCTGGAAATGATAAAACACATATTTTTTAGAATAATAGGTAACGCCCTGTGGTACACGACAAACACACCTATTTGTGTTGACTTCGGCATCTAAAGGATCGCAGAAAACTTCAATGACAAATGGACTTGATTTTTTCCAGCAAGGTTATTGCATGTTGCATCAACTCATCCAAGACTTAGGACAAACTCAACGCAATATATTGACCTTCAGACTCAGACTATAAGAATTATTTGTGTCAATCTGGAAGTAGAGTAAACATGGTTTTGTATATTTTTCTTGCAATTAATTGTGAATGAACATTGTTTTTTATGGAAAGAAACTATTTAAATACTATTTCATATGTTCAAGGGTAGTACTATGCAAGAAAAATTAGTTAAAGGTTTGTAACTCTAAGTGTTAAGGTGAGCTAAGCTGTTTAAAGGACAATTTGCGACAGTTTGGACTGATAAAAGTGGATAATTTTGTGTGTAAATATCTTTAATTTTCATTTCTGTGCATATCATAATGATTGTGAATGATTTTGTATTAATTATGATGGTTTCAATGTGATTTTAATTGTTTAAGAATTGTTAGAATTCCAGAAAGGTCGGTCGGAAGTCTTTAAATTATTCTGGAATTTTCTGTAAAGCTTAACTAAGCAATAGGCAGAGGCGAGTTTTCACTAGAATTAGTAGTAGTAATAGTAGTATTTAGTATTAAGAGTATTGAGTAGTATTTGAAAGTTAGTTGACTTTGGTGTTCAAACTTATGATCGCTGGAGCATTTGTTTGCGTTTGCACCTAGTATCTTTGGAGTTCGATGTCTCAAAGGAAAATAAACCGACTTGGATCTGAATCTTGTTGGACTAGTTATTTCATTTTAAAACGAGACACCTATCAACAAGCTGACTATAACTGTCCAATTACAACTGTAATCAAAGTTTATAGCGTCTGACAAAAACATAGCACTTGTAGAAACAACACCAGGCCACTCATTAATAAAACTGGACCGAACTTCCTCGTCATTCAGTTACAAGGTTACAACGACCTGGTATTTCAGAATTACATCGGTCAGGAACCAAGCTGATGTATCCTGTCTGTCTCAAGTGAAACAGTTTGGTTTTTAGAATAGAATTCAGAAACACAACGCCAGTCTGGCACTCAATATATTGAGCTAGCATTGCAAGGGTGATTCAGGATAAGTAACTATGAAGAGAAACTTACTTCTGTCGCATGTTGTCTCCAAAAGACCCTCCTGAAAGAAAAATTAAAATTTCCTTTAGTCTTATGAAAAAAATAATAATAAATAACACCAACATAAAACAAACAAGCAATAAAATAAATGTAGGGATTGAACGCAACGTCATATCATAATGGATAAATCGAGATGCTACGTTTGTTCCGAAGGTTCTACCCTGCAGTTGTAATATTATTGGAGGCATTAGAGAATGTCCAAAGAAGAGCCGCCCGATTCATGACTGGTATGTATTTGGAGGGAAGGTGTAAGTACGATTTTTAAGGAGCTAAGTTGCAGCTCTCGACAGAAGTTAATTGAAAAATTCTCGACTGACGTATTTCGGAATAACAGCAAACAAATATTGCTACCATCAACATTCATATCTCGGAATGACCGCGAAAATAAGATAAGAGAAATCAGGGCCAGAACCGATTTATTTCTGTACTCATTTTTCCCACGAGCGATTTGGGAATGGAATAGAAAGGATTTACTGGGTGAATAAACTTAAATCCAACAGAAGTAGCTTTCGATAAAGCACTCCGGCCATCCTGATCCGGGTTTTCCATGGTTTTCCGGATCACTCCAGGCGAATACTGGGATGGTTCCTCACAATAGCCCATGGGCGTCTCCTCCGATGTCCCGTATATCCGTTCCAAATTATTACCCTTTCGGACAGGTGCAATGCACCCTCCACCACACACTTGATAATAATTACTGGTAAATTAATTTACTGTGAAACGAAGGTTTGAAGTCCGCGTATAGATGTCAAAACGAAATCAAGAAATATCACGTTCTAAGGTATAAGTACACCCTAACAGGACCGAGTGGCGTGGGTGAGCAGGAGGACTCGGGTTCGAATCCCCGTCCGCGCATCCTGATTTTGCTTTTCCATAGTTTCTCCAAAATCACTCCAAACGAGTGCCGGAATGGTTCCTTCAAAAGGACAGCTGCAAATTCCTTCCTCCATTGCTTTCCCGCCTCTAATTACGTCGATATCGATGAGGCCCAAAGCAATACCAAAAAAAAAGTCAATGGTCGCAGAGTCAGCACATGTGGCATATTCCCAAGCAGTTGATACCATGCAGGCGGCAGGTATAGAATACATTAAAAACCTAGCGGACTTTGATCGCGTATTGCGAGAGCGATTGTAATAAAACAGACGTTCAAAATCTTTGATCGTAATTATTTCAAAGACTTTTTCCTTCTTTTATTCGCGCTGCGCAGAAGTTAATATCAGAACAAAAACATGAAATCAATAGTGAAACAGCCAAATATTTTCTTCGGACTTCGTGCTCTACAATTTAATAACGAAAATGAGAATGTTTTATATAAAAAAGGTTAAATATTTTTCCTTGGCAGCGTTTTACCACTGTTAAAAGAAAATTGTTCTAAATTATGAGAGTAATTTTAGTTTTATCAATTTCCTGCTTCTGACAACACGCAGTTTTTTCATCGCGGTGTATAAAAATATATTCCCTTTGTATTTTTTAATTGAAAACTACTTTCTGATTAAAACTGTATTCCGTTTATCTCACGTTCATGTTGATTTCCACGTTATCGGGCCTCCATGTGTAGAGCGCCTCAGTTTGATGCGAAGTTTCGACGTCGCAATGTGACTTCATCTTCAGGAGAGTAACATAGAAAAAGGTCGCGTCAAATCCAAGTAGGAAGCCCGAGAAAATTTATACAGTTGATACGGAAAAATGCTGTTATTATGTTAAATGTTAATCACAATGCTAATCAGTGATTATTAATTAACGGTGGAAGATTAGTGGCAATTCACTTACACGAGTACATCGTCAGTGCTAAATTCATTCAATCTGATAAGAGTATGCTCATACCTCGAATTAATCTCTCACCTGTTTTTTCGTACGTGGCTTTGTCACGAGTTCATATACTGATTAATATTTATGTTTATCTTAATGACACATTCGTTCAAAAGGAAACGATGATCACATTGAAAGTGCTAATATTGTCTTCAAACAAGTTATGTAAAATATAGAAGTTTGAAAAAATCGTATCTGACTAAGCCAATGTCTATTTCATAAATATCAACTTCTCAAAATTTTAACAATTATACATACAGTATTTAATGATAACGACTTTTTACAATAAAAGTTTATGTTACTACTCTTAAAAATAAAATACCCTACAGTATTTAATGGTAACGATTTTTTATAATTATTACTACTCTTCAAAATAAAATACCTTTCGTTACTAGCAGTTACTTGCTACTCTTCAAAATAAAATACCTTTCATTAATAAATATACTTCCATTTCCTGATTACCACAATACTGTATTACCTTTCGATGACTGACTACGATCAATTGTTCGTTTAAAGATATAAGAGTTCCTTACTCCAAAGAGAATATTAACTAATACTAATTGGCCTACTTGTACTTAAAAGTCCGTAGATATGGCGTTATTTTCGTTTCAGAGATATCAAATGCAAGAATTGGTCGTTTTGGGTAAAATCGCGTTTTTGTAGGGAAGGCGCCTATGTAGATAAACTTGAAAAGCATTCTAAATATTTAATTTCATAAAAATTGTTAGAGCCGTTTCCAAGATAGCAAATTACACAATAATTGCTCGTTCAAAGATAATGATTAAAGAGTCAGAACAAGGAGTAGCTGCGAGAGAGACGGGTTGGGTCCCTTACCTCTGTCCGCTCGCAGTAGAGCTCCACAGACAGCGACCTGTTCCTGTCCTCTGTGCAGCCACAGAGCATGTCAGCGGAGCAGAGAGTCAGCAGCGGCAGCAGCAACGCCGTCAGCAGCAGCGGGGAGCGTCCGGAGGTCAGCATGGTGGTCCTGACTGCGACAAAAGGCACGGACCACTCAGCACGTATCAAAGCTCAAGGGAGGAGCAATCTACTTCTACATCTATACTCTGCTGTGTATCATGTAAATGTAGATTCTCTACCCAACTAATTTAAATAAACGATTCTCATTGCAGCAGTCCATGAGAAGGAACTCATGGGGAAAACTCTTGTGAAATAATTCAGTCATCTTCAAAACATTATTAACATTTAAAAAAATATATCCGTTTACCAAATTCTCTCACTCTCTCTATTTATTCACTTTCCCTCTCTTCCACGAATTTCTCAATTCTATAGCGAGTCCCTCGACATACGCTATGTTTTGCACATTAGTTGCATTTAAAACATTTTGCGAATGCTTGTAACCCACAAAATAAGTTCCGGAGAAATGCAGATTAATGGTATTACAAGTAGACTCCTGTTTACTCAATGCCTAACTCGTTAGTATTCTCTGTTTACCGGAGTCTCTAACTGTGCAAGCAGTGGTCTGATGGCCCTGTGGTTAAACCGTCTGACTGGAGATCGAATCGTCCAAGGTTCGAATCCCTGTCTCGGCTGGAATTTTCCAAGCCCCTTGCCCTATGTTCACCTTTGGCACAGTTTGTTGTGTAATGTGAAGTGTGTCAGAACGGTTCCGTGCTTCTGTTTCCAGGTTAAACTTCAGGTCCCTTGACTAATAAATAACGCCAAAGCAATTAAATATTTGTACATTTATTGATTTCCCGGACGCGTTTAACATCTTTTGCAGAAGCATCTTCAGCGGGTTCTTATTTTTCGGTATATTGCATTTACTTATGCTGAACTCTCAGCAGCAGTGATTTTTGCTTTATTTATCAGTAGCAATTCATTTTCCAGATATCTATTTCACTAGTGGTTATTACAACACTGCAATGCACTGCACTGTACTGCATGTTTATTCCTAATTGGATCTTTGAAACAGATTCAAGAGGAGATTCGGAATAAACACACAGTGCAGTGCATTGCAGTGTGTGAAAATCACTAGTAAAATAACTATCTGGAAAATGAATTACTACTCACAAAGAAAGCAAAAATCAATGCTGCTAGGAGTCGAGCATAAGTAAATGCAATACATCGAAGAATCAGAACCTGCTGAACATGCTACTGCAAAAGAAGTGAAACGCGTTCGGGAGTTCGATAAATACACAAACATTCAATTGCTTTGGCTTTATTTATTTATCACTATTATCAGTATTTGAGGAAAATGATCCTCAACGTCCAGCAATTCAGGTCCCTTATTTCCGGTAGAAATACCAGGTTAGGTTAAGCCGCTACGATAGGGTTGGATGGCGTTGCTGGTAAGGAACAATGCCACCTGGTGATTACGACCACAGGGAATCAATAAACATAGCAGAAGCTACAGCGAAGAGACGGGAAGAAATTCTGGTTGCTTACCTGAGGAGCGTCGTCTGGAGTGTAATGCTCATCCAACTTGGCTGCCGTCTTTTTATACAGAAAGAACTGATAAGTAATAAGAAGTAACCTCGAGACAAGTATTAAGGTTCAAGTGATTCCGTCACGTCAAGTGTTTGTTGACGTCAATCGGTCTAGCACCTATTCCCACGGTCGTGTCGACTACTTGAGAACTGTTAATTCTGATACGCGTTAACAGATTCTGTTCTTGATTACGTCACTGCTTGTCCTTGACCAGTCTGCAGATGTTACGGAATCCGCAAATGCAGAACCTCCGCGTTAGATCCTACATCTACTTACGCATCGGCATTTGCAATATTTATTTTGTTTATATTGCAGTATATATTATTATTTTCTCTTTATATGAGATTCTGCCCATCGTCGCTTAGCTAACAACAACGTGGTTATTTTTTCTATCTTGCAATAAAAATAACAATGAACTAAACAGTGTTATTACCTAAGCGACGAATTTACTAGTTTGAACTTGGTTGTAAAATAAAGAGGCCTATTCACGGTCCAACTTACAGGACATCCGGGTAGAACTACCGTAGGATGCGCTCACCTTTTCACGGTGATAAAAGGGGTCCAACAAAATATTCCAAGCAATCCTTTCCACTCGCGGCACGCCATGTGTCCTTATCACACTCGCAGGATGTTTTCTCCAATCATCATCCAACGCCATAGCTTGCTGGACAGCAACGATCCGTGATGGTTGTTTGGGAGTCCGAACATCCAACACGTCCTGCATGTATGCCTCTAACGTCTTTCACGGCCCATCAAGAGTTCTTTAACGAAAATCAGATCATCGTAGGTCCTACAAGTTGTACTGTGAATGGGCCACTATGAGCGGTGGAAAGGCGGGTGGCTGGCACGGAGATGTGCGGTGGCGTGGCCTTTGTGCTTGACGCTTGAATTAGTCGACTCCGCAAAGTTCACATCACAAAGACTGTTTTTTTAGACGTGTGCGTAGTTATGTAGACAATTTAATTCACTTGTGAAATCATCACATGATTTTTGTTGTTGAAAAATGTGGCAAAGAAACAAATCAATGTGGCAGTATTATATGGTAATAGACGTTACTTCTGAGAAAAAAAAGTAGAATTTGGCACAAATAATTATACTTATTTTGATTTTAATTTTATTTTCTATAAAATATTAAAATATAAATAATTATAAATTTACCATCCCACTTCAGCATCCACAAAACATCCGCATCCGAAAATCATCCGCTTCTGCAAAACATCCGCATTCACGCATGTCAAGTATTGAACATACTCGTCGCATCCGCAGAAATGTCTTCGGTCACAACCTTAGTCTGCACCACCTAAATTACCGGTCACGTGATGAAGTTGAAAGAATGCGTTTGTTCCTTGTATCAACTGTTGGCTTACAAAACTAAAATAGTCGGAAGAGTGGCGAGGCTATCACCTTTGTCACAAACTTTTTTCTCATCCACTTCTCGGTTGCGTGTATGCAGCCCTCCATTTTCTGTTATTAAACTAGAATCCTGATCTCCAGGAATCACTAGTAACTTATGTTCTCAATTAAATCAATTCTTCTTGAATGTATCTCCTATCTACATCTATACTCTGCAATTCACAAATATTGTGGAAGGCAGAGGGTGCTAAGCAGCTATCCTACTTCTGTGCATTCCAATCCCGAACAGAACTTGGAAAGAAAGAACACATAAAAACATCAGTACGGCATCTTATTTCTCTAAATCTTATCCCACCTGTCATTGCGTCCTAAATAGGAAGAAGTACTTCATTGCAATTGTAAATTAAAGAATTTCGCATATTCTCCAATAAATTCAAACGAAAACGACGTCGTCTGTCTGCCAAACAATCCCAGCCCTATCTATGTATCAATTCTGTGACGCTTTCGTATGGGCTGTTGCAAGAAGTCACGAATCGAGCGGCTCTTCTCTGTACTTTCTCTAACGCGTCAATCAATCCCTTGCGATACGGATTCCAAACTCCACAACAGTAATCCAAATGCGGACGCACTAGTGTTTTGTACGCCATTTCTTTTGTATGAGCGTTACAACTTCTCAAATTACGACCTATGAATCGTAATCTAGAATTAGCTTTGCCTCCGACGCAAGTTATATGCAACTCCTATTACATGTTGCTTTGTACTATTACGCCTAGATTCTTCAGGGAACCCACAGTGTCAACGACTGAGTAGTTAACATTGTACTCGTGAGCAAACGGATTCTATCTGTTAATTTCTTGTATTTAAAAAGCTGCCATTTATGGCACCATTCCAAAATAACATATAGACCGCGCTGAGTTTCTAAGCATTCGTTGGAGCACCTTACTTCCCTTTATATAAGTGCATCATCAGCAAAGAATCGCAACTTTCAATTAACGTTGTCACCGAGATCATTTATAAAAATTAGGAAAGGAAGTGGTACTATTACACTATTAGCTCAGAAGAGGATTCCCCACCAACAACGGCGTACTGTGACCGATCATTTAAAAAATCGCGTATCAATTCACAAATCTGATCCGATATACCGTATGCTCGAATCTTCGCTGTGTGGTACGCCTTAGCTTCGTCGTGCTTAGGGGGCGTGCATTAATAACATGATGTCAAATAGGTGTCTACAAACGACGCCGATATCGCCTTTAGGAGGGGGGGGGGGGGGCGAATCTGGCCCAGAATCGACGCGAAAAACGACTTTAGGGGGATATACCGCCATCGGAAGCATGAGAGCTTGAAAAAAAAAATTCTACGCGATCGATTTGCATGGGGGACCCCGTCAAAGTCTCGCGTCATCTTTAAAGTGGAGAGGACCGTGCAGATCTCACAAAATTTTAAAAGATGGTGGGGGGTCCAGAATTCAGGAAAAACACCTCACGTAATCAATGGACGCCCCGTAACAAGGTGACTACGAGACATTGGAATATGTGATAGGCTGCGTCGTAAGATACGATGCAGCAAACCATTAATCCAGGTTAGCAAGATACTTTCTTATTATACTGAGAACAAAAATGTAATGTTTAAAAATGTTTTTACATCTGTGTATACATCTTGTGACACCTCTAGGGCTTTGTTGAATGTGATTATGGTTTTCGTTCTGGCCTTTTATGGTAAGTTTCATGCATTGCTTGTGTGACGTAATGCCGGAATTGACAAACAGTGGAAATGATTGTGACACACTGTCGCATTACAGTATCAAGGCTCACGTACTTTTTTTTGGGTAAACTGTGGCATTTCTTATCGCCTAAATATGAGTGAAAGCGATATCGATAGTAGCAGATCGATGTACGCGTGTACTTGGATTGTGATTGGAGACGCTTTGCCGTACCGTGCCTCAAAATGTATGCGTGTGTAGCGGGAACTGTTTTCTACTATATTGTGCAGGGAAAGTATATTGTCTGGCGCAATGTTTGGACTCTTAAATGCTCAACTGTAATCTAGTGTAGGTCATCCGCGTCGCGTCGGTTAAGCAGAAACTATGAGTGATGTGAGGAGCAAATTATCACCACGTGTGACTGTGTAGAGCTGTTACAAACTGACTAATGCGCAGAGCTGAAGTAAACGAGGTTAATTCGTGTGTATATTTCTCACTTGGTTAAAGAATCATCTGCAGTCTTCGGATTTCTCTGAGTATTTCTGTTGTACCATAAGTTACTATAAATATCAGTTGGTGATTGGACTTTTTTGAGTTTGGCTTACTAACATGTTTGAATAATAAATTTCTATAAGCACTGGACTGAGGCGAAAGTGTTCTTTTTTTATTTAGAAACGGAAGTTCCGATTGCTCAAAGGCAGTATTAATAAAACTAGATATCTTTAAATGTGTGATCAAAGAATTTCAATATGGCTTCACCTTCAGAACTGCTGCCTACCAGAATATTCCAATTAAATTTAAATAATATTCTGCATGTCTTACCGTGATCAGTGTATTGTATAGTTATATTGTTGAAATATATAGATATTCTGACAACAGGACCTCAGTGTCAAAACACGTAGAGAAGTTGAAACTCTTCATTGTAATGTACCACAGTTCATCTGCTCTGCAGATGTTATACACACAGGTGGAGCCAAAGATCGAGTTTTTTTCGTCAACCAGTTTAGTTAGTTGTAGACTGCCATATTTCGCAGAGTAATAAACCGCTGTTTACAGAACTTTAACCTGTATTCTGCCCAAATTGGAAAGAGTGGTTAAGCGATGAAGTATATTAGATTTTGTGCAACATATGCAGTGAAGGATAGCAATTTTCATTTTTAAAATCAAGTTTCTATGGATAGGTTAAGAATCTGAGAGGAAGATAGGGTACTGAGATAATTGTAGATAAGGATGGAGAAGACGTTACTGAGGATTTTAAAAAGGCAGAGATTTCAAGTAACTGGTTTAATGAGAGCATTAGGGACAATGATTCATAAAAGGCGAGTGTGTAATTCGGAGAACAAGCTTAATCGCACAGTTAGAAATGAGCAGACGAAAAAATTTGAAATCCATCCTGATGATATCATAAAAAACAGATGTAATAAAGATGTGACAGTGTACCTTATCTTGAAATATTATTTAAATTTCGTACGAGTGTATACAACGGTGGTAAGCCGAAACGCCAATAAAACATTATAATAATGGATTTAAAATTTAATTTTTAGCTACTTTTCTGTAAACTAAGAGCGCAAAACGTCACGACATAACGAAGAAGTTAATCCTAATTTCAACAGGTTAGGAGCAGTTTCGGGTTGGTTCAGAAAATAGTGCAGTCTCCCAATGGTGACACCATATTCCTTCCCCGTGAGTATGGAATCCAGGTACCTGGCAATGCTCTGGAACATGACACTCGGCTTAGATACCACCACAGATCTGCACTAACTGTGTCCCAATAACTCTTTATTCAGATTTTCTGTAATGCTAATATTAAATATTACTAGACGACCCGAGTGAAAATTTTGCGAATAAAATATGATGAATAGTGATGTTGAATGCTTGTAATGTAATGAAAAGTAGAACCGCACTTAAGTAGCAAATGTTTATTTTTTTAGTGTAACAGGTACGCATAAAAGCATATTAAAAACTAGTTAGGAAATTTTAAACTCACTGTTTGTACGACAAACTGTCACTGACCTCAACAGAATACAATCAACCTGAACAAAATGCACACAGCATATCAACATCTCTGTGAGCTGTGTTGCTGCGCGAATAAAAAGTTTACGTAGATATAGTATAGCAAAATAAAAATATTTATAAATGTTTTTCGGGAAACAAACCGAGTAATGTTGTTATTAATGCACAATATTTCGGCGACTTTAATCTCTGTCGCCATCTTCAGGTGCAGTTGCAAGTCTTGAAGTCTGCCTTGAAGTTAGCCTTGAACGTGTTGTTTGTAAACATTTATAAATAAACAACGCCGAGAAAGATTACATTCATTTATAAAATAAAAATACTTCCGTTACAGAAAAAAATATCCGAAAAGCTACTTATTGTATAAAACAACAGTTTATTGACATCTTTCTGAAATCTGTTGCTGCAATCTGGGAAATTGGCTATGAACTGTCTCATAAGCGCGACAACTTAAAGCATCAAATTCAGAAAATTTGTTTCTTAATTTATGATTTTACATAATTAGATACCATAATCATTACAACGATATCTCATTTATCAATTTAGGATAGGTATCTAAGGAGATAAATGACTCCCAATAAAAAAATAAAACACGTAGGAGAAATAATATTGATACTTTTGCCCTTTATGGGTCGAATTACAAAAAAATCCTGTTATAAAATATGGCGTGACCAAAGTGGACACCTTGGTGTTTAAAATGATACCTAATTTATCGATTTTGGTTAGGTATCAAGGGAGATATATTGCTCATGACAGAAAAATGCGTTATACAGGGTTTTTTCCGGAAAGTAATAGGACTGATTTTTTTCCGCCGCGATTGTACTTCAGAGCGTGCGCGTACCGACTGGATTCGGTAGAGGGGGTTCCTAGCTAACAATCGAGCGGCTGGTCAATTGTCTCCGAGCACGTGGAGAGTCAGGACAGGCATTTTCGCGCGACGTGTTTCTGTGAGTTGTGCAAGCCGAAAATGCAGCGTTCGTTAGAGCAGAGGTACGCGATTAAATTCTGTGTGAAACTCGGTAAATCTGCGACAGAGACGTTTGATATGATCAAGCAGGCTTACCCAGATGTTGCTTTAGCAAGAAGTGGTGTGTTTCGGTGGCACCAGGCCTTTTTGGAGGGCCGGGAAGAGGTCGCCGATGAAGACCGTGCTGGAAGACCTTCGACTTCGACAAACACCGACAATGTGACTCGTGTGCGCAAAGTTTTGAACACAGACCGTCGACTAAGTATTCGTTTAATTGCCCAGATGTTAAATTTACCAAAATCTGTGGTTCATGACATTGTGACGGAGCATTTGAACATGTGCATGGTGTGCGCGAAGATGGTCCCAAAAGTGCTCACTGACGACCAGAAATTGCGGCGAGTGGAAATGTGCCAAGAAAATTTGAACATGTGTGAAAGTGACCCCCAATTTTTGAATAACGTAATCACAGGTGACGAATCATGGATCTTTGAGTATGATCCCGAGACAAAGAGGAAATCTTCCGAGTGGCACACGCTGGCGTCTCCTCGCCCAAAAAAGGGAAGAATGAGCAAATCCAAAGTGAAAACGATGCTCATTGTCTTTTTTGACATCAAAGGCATCGTCCACCATGAATTTGTTCCTCCTGGACAAACCGTCAACGCCAAGTTTTATGTGGAAGTGCTCAAGAGACTCAAACGAAGGGTCAATCGGGTCCGACAAGACATCGCAGCCGACTGGAAGTTGCACCACGACAACGCCCCGGCTCACACCACCTTTCTTGTGAACAGCTACCTGACTAAGGCCGGCATTCCAACGCTTCCGCAGCCGCCCTACAGCCCAGATGTGGCTCCCCCGGACTTTTTTTTGTTTCCTCGCCTGAAAAGGCCGATGAAAGGCAAGCATTTTGAGACGACAGAGGGGATCCAAGCAGCATGCACCGCGGCTCTCAAGGCTATTCCGGAGAATGCCTTCCGTGACGCCTTCAATGCTTGGAAATCGCGTTGGCAGCGCTGCATCGACGCAGAAGGAGCCTATTTTGAAAGTTTCTAAAGAATTGTAACGATTGGCTCAATAAATTTTTTTAAATCGACTCAGTCTGGGTTTTCCATGGTTTTCCCAGATCACTCCACGCGAATGCGGGGATGGTTCCTCACAATAGCCCATGGGCGCCTCCTGCCATATCCCTTATAACCCTTCCAAACCATAACCCTTTTCGATAGGTGCAATGCACCCTCCGCCACTCACTTTTAGTGAATCGCGGAGTAACAATAATAATAATAATAATAATAATAATAATAATAATAATAGTCCTATTACTTTCCGGACAAACCCTGTAGAAATATTAATAATTTTGCCCTTTAAGGGTCGAATTTTGAAAAATTCCTTCCTTAAAATATGGTGTAACCAACCGAAGACCTTACTAAGAACTTAGTCTTTAAAATGGTACATCGTTTATAAATTTTGGAGATAAATAACTCAAGACACAATAAACGCATTTTGAAAAACTGATATTTTTGCCATTTAAGGATTAAATTAAAAATAATCCACTCATAAAACACGATGTGACCACAGAAGAGATCCTAATCTTTAGAATTATACCTCATTTATCTATTTCGGTTATATAATAAAGATAAGTGGCTTGTGACACAAAAATGTGTTGAAGAACCATTGATACTTTTTCCGTTTAAGGGCTGAATTACAAAAAAAAAAAAAAAAAAAAAAAAAAAAAAAAAAAAAAAAATCTTTCTTAATATTTAATGACACCAAAGCTGAGGTATTACTCTTCATAATCCTACTTCTTTTATCGATTTCGGTTAGATATCCAGGGAGATAAATGGCTCGAAATACAAAAAACGCATTTTAGAAATATTGACAGTTTTGTCCATTAAGGGTGGAAACACGAAAAATTCCTTTCTTACAATATGATGTGATCACTGCGGAGACCTTGATCTTTAATATGATTCCTCATTTATCTATTTCGGTTAGATATGAAGGGAGATAAATGGCTCGTGACACAAAAACGTGTTGCAGAAATATAGATACTTTTGTCCTTTAAGGCACGAATTCTGAAAAATTCCTGTCTTAATATATTATTTCACCAAATTGGGGATCTCAGTGTTTAAAATTATACTTCATTAAATGATTTAAGATAGGTATCTTGGGAAATAAATGACTTGTAATACAAAAAACAGCATTTTAGAAATATTAACATTTTTGCCCGTTAAAGGTCGAATTCCGAAAAATTTCTTTCTTAAAATATGATGTGACCAAAGTGGAGACCATAAGCTTTAAAATGATGCCTCATTCATTGATGTCGGTTAAGTAAGAAGGGAGATAATGGCTAGTGGCAAAAAACACCTTATAGAAATAATACATATGATTTATTTCGCGTTAATATCAATTGTATAATTTGTAAAAGTTAAATACTTTTAGTTGTTCAAACATTTTGTTTCTACCTCTGTTTCAGGTAATACAGCTGCCCTATCGTATGACGTCATTTCTCCGACGGCAACCTGTTTTGCAGATTTCTCAAGGATGACAAGTAATGGAGCCAACACACTAAAGTCCTTATGCTACCTGCTAGTAGTAAGGGGGTTGGATAAATGTAAAATATTTACTGACTTAATAGATTGTGGAGTTTCTTGCAACTTCTACGCCGTACTTAAGTTCAGCGATTCAATTTATTTTACCCGCTCTCTACTGAATATTACCCCAGGAAGTTCCTTAAAACGATGAGTAACTACTTAAACAACTATTTCTAGTGGAAAGACCGACATCGGTCAAACTATCCGCACTATAGAAAACCGGTGTGAAGAACATAGATGCCACCTCCGCCTGGGACAATACAGCAAATCAGCGATCGCCGAGCATGTGTACGACCATGGCCACAATAATGTCAGGATGCTGGCTAGAACTTCACATTTTTGGGAATCTGTTATCAAAGAAACGATCGAAATTCGACTGGCTAACACATTCAATAGAGACAGTGGTCTACGTCTTAGTGAGGCATGGAAACCAGCCTTGACATGAATCCGCTTTTTGTATGTGTGTGTGTGTGTCTGCCTCAACGGCGTGTTTGTGCATGTCCCACTACCTAGGTAGCTCTACTGCTGTGTGTCTCTTTGTTTTGGATAAGGTTGTTTTGGGGACTCTTTTTATTTGCGCTTTGAGGGGAAAACATGGTTATGGTCGTCTAGGACGACCTTATGTGAAAAACCCCTACAGTTTTCTTTTAATCATATCAGTGCTATTCCGGCTGATATAATACTTAATGGTACTCGGTGGGAGTGCAAGTGCCTTGGCATCGTGGTGCCAAGGGTATGGAGCCTCTCATCGGTTTCTCTGAACTTATCTATTCTTTCGTGAAACTTTTCAGTTTGGCGAAAGATTTCTGTGTGGATGGTCTCTGTGTCGGTCTCGTTGTGGATGTGTGCGGTTGATGCGAGTCTCGGTGCGCGAAGGATGGTCCTTAGGCACCTGTTCTGGAGTCTCTGTAGGTGGATCTGGTTGTAGTTTGCTGCTGTCCCCCACACCTGGCATCCGCACAGGATGAAGGGGCGTATGATAGTTTTGTAGATACGTAATTTTGTTGCAATCGTTAGTTCCCTACTATTGAATATTGGAAAGAGTTTTTGTATGATAGCCAGGCTCTTTCTTCTCCTTTCCATGATGTGTTCCTTGAAGAGGAGTTTTGAGTCTAGCGTGACGCCCAGATATTTTGTTTGTCTTTGCCACTCAAGTTCTTAGAGAAAGGTGTACCTCTGTCCAACATCCGCCATAGAGGGCTCCATATTAGTTCGGGCCGCAACGAGGAATTTAGCCACGCCGCCTGGCAGCGGCATGCGGACATGTATATAAGGAAGTGCAGCACCCTAGCTTAATTGGGTGGAGTGAAATTGTAATAAATAAAAATAATAAAAAAACTTTCTCACTATCTGTAGGACAGGCCCGACCAGTGCAGATGTCTCCACACCTGATAGAGACGGCGGAGCTAGCGGTCGAAATATCGGGATGGGACTTGGGACAAGGAATTGGAAGGTATACAGCCATGGCCTTTTTGAAGGAAGCATCCCGGCAATCACCTGGAGTGATTTGGGGAAACCATGGAAAACACAAATCTGGATGCGCGGACGGGGATTCGAACCCGCGTCCTCCCGAATGCGAGGCCAGAGCGTTAACCGCTCACCCACCACGCTCGGTCGTGTCTTCACAACACAATCCGGCGGTACACCCGTATAGACTTCATTGCTGTATTTCAAGTTGGTTATATAGCACACTTCTTCTCGTGCACGGAACAAATGTTTGGCTGAGGTTATAAGATTCCTGAAAGAATTATTTTCAGCATAAAATCGGATTTGTGGCACAATTTAAAACAATCACATTGAAAATATGGCGAACTACCCTTCCCACTTCTCTTTACCCGGAATCACGAGGAATATGCGCAAACACCTCAGGGGGATGATACGATAACCGTGCCACCGCAATTTGATGATGGGTTGTAAATTAACTCGACGAGACAAAATGAAAAATGAACACGAATTTTTTATATATAGCCTTCTTAGTTCTTGAGATATACTGTCTCAAAAGTGAGGTGTTGTTAGTTCAAATCAACAAGAAAAATTTCCCCAAGGGTAAATTTGATGATAGATTTTTATGTAATGTAACGAGACAAATCGAAAGCAAAGAATGTTTTTCGATATCTCGCTTATTTCTCGAGATAAACTGTCCAAATTGAGGTGGTTAAGTTGGGATACAGCCTGGTCCAAAATATAATTTTGTCAAAGCCACTACGAACTACACACTGGAGATGCAGAGTGGGTGTTTTATTTTTTTTACTACCACTTTTGGTTAGGTTGAAACGCGGCCTAGACCAGAATAAGACGTCACAAGGAACTATACCTGTAACTAATTTTTGATACTAAAGGAGACATCAAAAAATTTTACTTCAGATTTTAATTTAATTTAATTTCATTTAATTGCAATGGAGCACATGCTCCGGTGGCAATTTCCCTACACCCCCATCTTTCTCCTATCTTGCACCCACCTACATTTGCCCTCTACAAAATTTAACTTTAATTTTTTTTTAACGTTTTCGGTAAGTTATTCATCATTCCCCATTGTAACTCATTCCAATCCCTAACACCCTTACCTAAAAAAGAAAATCTTCCTACACCCTTGTGCCTGAAATCTAGTTCCAGCTTGTAGTCATGATCATCTTTTCCCTTCCATGAACTACTTTTCATACCTATTGCAATATCTTTCCATGCCTCATCGCCAGTATACGCCCTGTACACTCTCATGACCCTCCTCATCCTCCTCCTGTCTTGCAATGAATGCCATACCAGTTCCTTTATCATATCTGTCACTGATTGCATTCTGCGATTATTTCCAGAAACAAATCTAGAAGCCCTTTATTAAACATTCTCCAACTCCTGTATTTGTGTCCCATACTACATTACCATATTCGAGCAATGATCTGATCAAAGTTTTGTAACCCAATTCCTTTACTTCTCTCGTGCATCCCCTCATCACTCTCTCCAACAAGTGCAGGATTTTGAAACCTTTTCCTACCACCTGTCCGATGTGTCCTGCCAGTTAAGCTTGTTATCAAGTGTAATGCCAAGATATTTACATCTCAAGTCTTCAGCAAGCAATTCTTTCCCCACCTTATATTCATAATTAACCTTTTGTTTTTAATTTGTGTATCTAATTAGCTGACTCTTCTTTGCATTTATCTTGATCCCATGTTTACCAACCCAACTAGATATCCTGTCCAGATCACCCTGCAGCTGTTTACAGTCCTCAATCATTTTGATCCTTTTATACAGCATTATGTCATCTGCAAACAATCTAATTTCAGATAGTAAACAATCAACACAATTAATATTTGAAAGAACACGCCAATACAACTGTTTGGTTTTATTTATTGTTGCGTCGTACGCGTTTCACCTCTCATCGAGGCATCATCAGCGACGAATCTGTTACAGTTTTTATATACAGTTTTATCCTATTACTACATAATTATTGGCATGAGATATTTTATAGCTAAAAGTTACTTACTATTTACATTTGTTACTGTGGTATGCAGCTGCGCATCTCCGTTTTCATATACAACGCATGTTTTGTGAAACGCGTACGACGAGCAATAAATAAAACCAAACAGTTGCATTGGCGTGTTCTTTCAACTAGTAATTAATTAAGCAACTGTGGAAACATGGCCTGCAACAACATCGCAATCAACACAATTATTCATTAGAATAATGAATAGCAGTGGTCACAATACGCTACCCTGTGGCACTCCCATTTTTACTTCCACTTCCTTCGATACCGCATTTCCTACCCTAACTTTCTATGTTGTACCTTTTGAAAATTCTTCTATCCAACAAATCACTTTCTCATCCACTCCAATAGTTTTTACCTTATTTACTACCATTTTGTGGCTTACTCTGTCAAACGCCTTTGAAAGATCTAGTGCTACACTATCAATTAGGTCTTCCTTGTCCATTTCATCTGAAATATCTTGCATATTTCCCACCAACTGAGATTCGCATGAATATCCTTGCCTGAACCCATGTTGCCTGCTTGAAAACCACTTAGGTTCCTCACATACATTTCTGATGTGGTTGCATATCAATCTTCTCATTAATTTACCTACCACTGACGTCAAACTGATTGGCCTGTAATTCTCGACTCTATTTCACACCCCTCCTTTATGTACCGACACTACTATCGCACTTTTCCAGTCCTGTGGTAAGCAGCAAGTGTCTAGACTCAATTTAAATAATATTTCAAGATAAGGTACAATGTCACATCCGGCTATCTTAAAGATATCTGTAGTAATATTATCTGCACCAGCCCCATTATGCTTTTTCAGCTTGCTTATTTCTTTCATGATTTCTTCAGGATGAATTTCAAATTATTTAGTATCTTCATTTCTAATCGTATTGTTAAGCTCGTTCTCCGAATTAGACCTTCCCGTTTCTGATTCATTGTCCCTAATGCTCTCACTAAACCAGTTACTTAAAATCTCTGCCTTTTTCAAATCCTCAGTAACTACTTCTCCATCCTTATCTATAAGCGTCTCTACACCCTCCCTTCCCTTCAGTTTCCTAATATAGCCACAAAAATTTCTAGATTCATCAGTCAGTGGTCCTCCTGCACTGACAATACTCTCTTTTCGACTAGTCTCCTCGATTTACGTGATAATCAATCATCAAATTGCATCGCCATGGTTATGATAGTACTGGCCACCTCTACACATAGAATTCATTCCAAATTACAGACTTTTAACACAAGTTTACAATAAGCCTAACCTATTATGCGCAAAGTAGTAAGATATGCTTATTGTCAATACTGCTCCAAGAAATTTTTGAAAACAACGCATCCTATTGAGAGCAATGAACATACCTATAATATGTGATTATTGTAGGCCATTTCTTCCACAGTTGCTTGTTAAATTAATAATTATTATTTAGTAAATACGCCAATACAATTGTTGTTGGATGTTTTTTTTTTTCGGACGCAAGGTTGATAATGACGTGCATAAAACTGTGCTTCAAAGTTGACTACCAGTGGAGGCATAAGAACCAAACTATATCAAACTGTATAACTAAATTCAATAGTGGAAACAACATGCTGGTTGAGGTCACGGGAGGCCAACTCCCACACCCCAAAATGAAAATATGTAGAAAAAAAAAACATTGTACGCTGAAGATACCACGACGAGAGGCGAAACGCGTCCGAAAAATAAAAAAACATCCAACAAGAGTTGTATTGGCGTACTTACTAAGTAATAATTATATATCAATAATGATAGGACCTACTCTTTCAGATCGTATTAATCACTTCAAGAACAATAATTGGAAAGTGACTAATTTATGAAGCGATATTCCAGGTTGTTTCCTGTCTGGTCTATTTGTGCAACCATATGCAACACAAGCTGGCTATTATACAAAAACTTTGAAATATTATGAAATGAAATATTCACAGCAGCAAATACAGTGCAAACAGCGCAATGTTTTGGTAAAACTATTGTGGCCGCCACGCATACGCAGAAGGAGCCAACTGTTTAAAGGAGGCTTCATAGATTTAGCGGCATTTCGCCTCAACTCTCTTCCTTCCATTATGGTCTGTACCATTCCAGTCTTTGGCGAACGTTGCTTAACGTCCTGTCGACTGAACTCCCAGCACCAGAGTCCCCAAAGACGGCTCCTTCCTCTTCTTCACTAACTTTAATAACCCGATTCCCCTCCTAAAGTTAAACAGCCAATCGTTCGGAAACACCCACACTCTCTCCAACGACTTATAAACCTTCAATGCATATTATAGGAAGTGGAGACTTGGTCCGACCCCGATGAAAACAGAAGTATGCGCATTCCACTTGAGCAATAGATAGTATACCAGCAGCTCAAAGTGAATTTCTGCCATCACAGAGTGAAACATGATTTCCATCCTAAATATCTTGGCATCACCTTGGACCGTTCCTTAACATTCAAAAAACACGTGGAATACACGAGGCAGAAACTTAAAACACGAAATAGCATCATGAAGAAGCTAGTTGGTACTTCATGGGGAGCTGATGTGGACTCACTTTGAACAACCGCCCTCACCATGGTTTACCCTGTTGCTGAGTACTGTGCTCCAGTGTGGCAACGTAGTGCTCACACTAGAAAAATCGACGTCCATCTGAATGAGTGTATGAAAGTAGTGGCACCCTAAAATCCACGCCAGTCCCATGGTTGCACCTAATCAGCGAAATACCACCTCAAGAGGTAAGACGCCAAGAAGCAACGGCACGTGTGTGGATAAAACTACACCATCCACAGGATCTCCCAATCCACGAGGTCCTAACCCTACACCCCACTCGTCTTACATCCAGAAATTCGGTATGGCAAGATGTATTTGACTTTGATGTCAAGGGAAAGTGGCGACAAAGCTGGAACTCCTCATCTGTGAAAAATCCAGATATTAAAGATCCCACAACTGGACTTCCAGAATTCCACCTATATAGAGACGAGGGAGTCAAACTAAGTCGCCAAAGAACAGGCCATGCGAAATACAACGCCATGCGAAATACAACGCCATACTGTATAAGTGGGGTCTTCAGGACTCTCGTGCATGTGACTGCGGAGCTCCTTCGCAGAGTGTAGAGCATTTTATCAAATAATGCCCTCTAAGGATGTATGATGGACCATTTGAAGATGTTTTTGGAGCTACAACTTCCTTCATAGCATGGCTGGAAGAAATGGACATCAATTCTGCTACCAACGTTTTTGTCATTGTATACATTTATATGTATTATATTAGTTGCTTAGCCCTACGATAAATAAATAAATAACTCACACCTTGACTACTTTTAATTGGCTGAGAACGACCTTGAGTTTCAGAGGTATTTATATTCTTGAGCTGACTATTTTGAACGGTGGAACTGAAAAAGATGCCCACGGAACCTGTGCACAGAAACTGCGAAAAGTGTTGGAATTACTTGGAATACTTACAAAAAGAAATTATTTTCCACTCCATCACTACCACACCGTCGTTCTTCCAGGAGCACTTTATACGACGTAGACATGGTCATTAACTGTAAATGTCAAAGGAATCGAATAAATAGAAATACAGATACTGAGTAAAATATTCTGCCCCCAGATCCAAGATGGCGTCTGGCTGCGCAAAAGCTCAGACGAACTGTATTCACTAACCGAACGATTCACCTCACTCACACTGAAAAGACGCATGAAATAGTATGGACATATAGCACGAATGGGTGACTCGCGACTAATCAATCATCGTAAACGGACCCCAGCAAACTAAAGCACGCTGGCTTGTAGAAACCCAGAAACAGCTTTGCAGAAGTCAGCCTATACTCACTGACTTCTCCACGTTATATATGTAGACCATTAATCACTTCACATCAATTTGGGTTTAAGATCCCGACAGCAAAAAAATCTGAAACTCAAAAATGCATGGATACGAGAGAGACGTCAAGCCCACAGTAAAAGGATGAGAAGGTTTTGAGAAGATAAGAAGAACAGCAAATAGAATAAGTAGGACAGTGCAAATTAATGTTTCCACACGTTCCTTAGTGGGCTAAACGAGAAAATAAATAAAAATACTAATGCATTATTGGCCGGGAGAGGATAGTTTGGCCGCTGGTAGACAGCGAATCGAAACTTTGTCACCAGAGTCTGAACCTCCCGGCAAACAATGCCATACGACGATGTAAGTTTTTACTCTACTGCAATTTCCCACCAAAGTCACCTAGTTATGCACTTTAGGAATTTTAATCTTAAATTATTTCAGAGTTCTCAGCGAATTGCTCATCATTTCCTTTGGAAATTTATTACAATCCTAAATGCCCATACCTGCAAAAAAAAAAAAAATTCCCTTATGCCTGAAATCAAGTACCAACTAGTAATCATTGTCATCTCTTTTATTCCATGTCTACTTCCAATCCTTCTATAAATATCCTTCCAAACACACACATAACTTCCGTCGTAGGCAAAGCTAATTCTAAATTGCGATTCATAGGTCGTATTTTGAGGAACTTTAATCCTCAAACAAAGGAGATAGCGTATAAAACACTAGAGCGTCCGCATCTGGATTACTGTTGTGGAATTTGCGATCCGTATCGCAAGGGCCTGATCGACTCAGTGGAGAGGGTGCAGAGGAGAGCCGCTCGATTCGTGACTGGTTGCTACAGCCCTTATGAAAGCATCACAGAATTGATACATAGATTGGGCTGGGATAGTTTGGAAGACAGACGACGTAGTTTGCGTTTGAATTTATTGGAGAATATGCGAAGATCTTTAAATTACGTGTGCAATGAAATACTTCTTCCGCCAACCTATTTAGGTCGCAATGACAGGAGGGATAAGATTAGAGAAATAAGATGCTGCACGGATGCTCTTATGTATTCCTTCTTTCCTCGTGCTACTCGGGATTGGAATGCGTGGGTTTAGGATTGGTGCTTAGCACCCTCTGCCCCCCACAATGTTTTTGATTTGCAGAGTGTGGATGTAGATGTAGATGTAGATAACGTTCTACACCTCCCTCACCTTCTTCACCCTTGTTTTCAAATGACATCCTATCCAGCACGTTAATCAAAATTACTCATTTGGCATATGGTGTACAGCAAGATGGAGAAAATCAGCAAGAACGATAAAGTATTTAAGAGAGAAGTTAATATGCAAATGTTGCCAAAGGCAAGGGTTTGGAAAGCGGATCATACACATTGAATGCGAATCCGAACATTGGAGGGAAATAATGAGACAATGTGAACCGGGTGTCATCTCCGCTGTTGACAGTTGCGTGATTTGCGTCACAGTTTAAGACCTCTCGAGTGTTGACCTTCACAGATTTTTTTTTTTTTAATTGCTTAACGTCTCCTATAACAACTAGGTCTTTAGAGACGGGAAAGGATGGGGGGCAAGGAATGGGAAGGAATTCGGCCATGGCCTTTTGAAGGAAGCATCCCGGCATTCACCTGGAGTGATTTTGGGAAACCATGGAAAACCCAAATCTGGATGCCCGGACGGGGATTCGAACCGCCGTCCTCCCGAATGCGAGGCCAGAACGCTAGCCGTTACACCACCACGCTCGGTACCGAATTTCTGATAAAGTGAGAAAATACTGCTGAAGTGGTCACTTATTGAACACCTTTCATCAGAGAGCTGCGCTTCGCATAGGATTTTCCAAAATCAGTCTCAATAGGCTATTTGTCAGTATTCAAAATATATTACAAATTGTAGTCATTCGCGTAGATTAATGCTTGAGGAAGCTATTTTTGTTAAATTTTAAAAGAAAGATGGATTATTTTAATTAAAAAAGCGAAATAAAAATCAAATATTCCTTACCTCTTGTCACGTGACCGAAAACGCTCTGGGATTGGAGATCGTTTTAGTGACGTCACATACCGGCAGGCGCTACGGCTGCGTATGGAGTGTTTCCCGCTATCCAAGTTTTCAACTATTTGTTGCTGGTTATCTCTTGTTAATAATGAGATTTTGGGTTGAACATAAAATCAAGAACAATTTGTAGAAGCGTACAGCGGAAAAATACCGTAAATTATTTGTCGGACTGCTATAGAAACAACCACTGACTTTCATTCTACGGAGCTTGTGAATGTAACGACTTCAATTTAAGAATCATTTATATTTAAACTGGAAGTTAGAGATTAACAGAAATCTATCATAAGAATGACTAAAACTTAAAATTAAATTATTTGTTTTAGCAGATATTTACGAAAAAAATGCAAGTAAAGTATAAGGTAAGCACAACAGTTAAATAACTGGATGTTATGTACAATAATTCTTAAGTGCGGGTAAATAATTATAGATAAATAATATTTTATTTCCAACGAAACTGAATTTATTCTTTATTTATTTACCGACCGTGTTCACTTCAACGCACGTAGAAATTGTGATGTTTAATTGTTCACTATTAACGAGAAGAAAAGTAACGATGTCATGGTGTCCAGGTAGCTGCGGGGTTAAAGAATGCTATACGAATTTGAAGATCCTTTATTCGAACCTTGATTAGGATAATACTTTCGTGAGTACATTTTTTTTCTTCGTGTTTGCCGTTTATTGCTTTACAGAATCTTGTTCTTATTAGAAGAAGTATAAAACGTCATGCAACCGTTGGAAACATATATTGCTGCCATACAGGAAAACATTTATAAAAAGATAACCTCCTGCTTTTAAGTTTGAAACATACCAGAGATACATCATCATTGCAACAAAACCCAAGTACTCGGCGGTGAATTTATTTTAACAATAACATTGCACGCTAATCTCGGTACAATTCTGGAATGTTTTTTAATACTTTTTGTTGGAATTTTCACTTGACGATACAACTGTATGTTGCGTTTCTGACATAAATGCATCTATTTAAGCGGTATTTACTTTTAATGCGCAAGTAATATTAATTATTATTATTATTTTTTTTTTTTTTAATCTGTGTGTAACAAAAGTCCAGTTTCAATTTTAAGTCTTTTTTTATGTCTCATGCGTTTATAATACTCATACTATCCAAAAATTTGTGAAACATTCGGAAAAAAAATTATGTTTTGGTGGATTTTAGAAAAAAGAATATGCGGTGCTACCAACAACAACTAGTATCTAAAGAAAACGCGTACAAATAACAAAACATATTCCAAAGCGACGTTCGAACATTAGAACCCTAAATTTACTGATACTCGCCTTAATCTTCGTACTACATTATCTCAAAGAAATTATTGGGCAAATTATATTTACAGTAAATGATATGAGACTTAGTCGCAATATCGTCTGGGTCTCTATGAGCAAGTTGCAGCGACTACTTTTTCCTATTTCAGCTAATGCGGAATCACTTATGTTTATTTGGAGAGTTTTGATTGTTGTGGTTTTAGATTGATGTACTACACACTATTTACAAACCATATTTCCAACAATTTATACACACATTCAGAGAAACAAACCAAACGTTTCTTACGTAGAGTGAGCGCCTACTGGCGTGTGAAGTCATGAGTGTCTTTGGCCCGCGCCAGGCAGCACACGAGCGTTTTGGCGGGCTTTCAAATCCTCTAAATTTTAACGTTGAATTTTACGTAAAATAAGCACTTTTGTCAAAAAATAATTAGTACTCGGTAAATAACGTGTATCAATAAACTATTTAAAACCATTTTAAAAAAAATATTCAAATATCCAATTTCCAACGTCAAAAGTGTTATTCTTAATATATACACAAATCTTATATGTAAAATGGATGTTGGTATATTTGTGAATACAGCCGAGATTAAAAGCCATTGACACCGTTTGAACAATCTCCATAAAAGCAGGCACATATAGCCCATGTATTTTTTCATGGAGAAGGTTTCTGACCAAAACGATAATAAGAACCACACTTTCTACCCCTTTACAAACGTTATTTTTTATACAAACGCACAGTTTTTATCCAATTTCCATGGAACTTTACATATGTACACTTTACAACAAAGAGAAAAAAATGTCCACATTAGTTTCACAAAAACCCAACTACTGTCTCTCTTTACACACCCCTTAATTTTGGTAGTGTTCTTTATACATACCCACAATTTTTATAGGTAATCAGTGGAACTTTGCGAACGAATACTTTAAAACAAACAGAAAAATACTAATATTTGAACGGAGAAGGCCGGGAAATGTTTCTTGATGACAGGCTATAGTGACTTCACTAATGATACATTTTTTTCTAAAAAAAATAGTTTTTTCGTCGTTGAGAATTAATGTTCTGGGGTAACTAGCCAAACGAACAAAGTGTTTAATCACGATATTTCACCGGTCAAACTCTAGGTCATTATCTTCCAAAGTACTTTTTGGACTTCTCACTCTAATAATACGACTTGTTTGTAAATACTACTCATTTGGAACCATTAATCTGAATGAAGGTTATTTGTAACATTGGTTTATCCCACCAAAACAATTCTTGTAAACATTGGCCAAGTCTCGTGTTCATGTAGTGACAAAAATTTATGAGATGACCTGAGCCAAGTCTACTCTTTACGGTGTGTACTCAGTTCACTTTGTGTAACAGAATGGTTTCTCTCGGTGTCACAGATCGTTTATTTCGGATTAAAGAAATCTGATGACTTGGCCATTATGCAGTTGTTAATGAAATTGAGGGCATAATAAATACTTGCCAAATTCGAAAAACAGCAAGGGAAATCTTGGCTTTTACTTATTTATAATTTTTGATAAAGCAATACATTTAAGGTATTTATGTAGGTTAACTTGGCCCAGTCAACAGATTTTTTTATCCTAAATAAAACATCTATGATACCGAGAGAAACCATTCTGTTTCACAAAGTGAAGTGAATACACACTGCAAAGTGTAGACTTGGCGCAGATCATCTCATAAATTTTTGTCGCTACATGAACACGATACTTGACCTATTTGTACCTGAATTGTTTTTGTGGGATCTCATTTCTTTTTGTAAGTTTATCGCTTATTCTTAATCGCTTCTCAAATGTAATTATTCCATTTGAAAATCGGTGGATAAGAACATTTCAGAATTTTAGACTTCAATATAAGTTACCAGAAATGACCCCACTCTATGAAAATATGGGTGTGCGCCGTAGCCGAGCAATTGCCGTTAGTTTCGCTACCACTATAAACAAAATTACTACTAACTTCAAAACTAAGCTTAGGAACAAAGTAAATTTTAAGCTCTTTGGTTCAACTTGCTCATACCTATGCTGTTTAGAAATATCAGGTTTATAGCTTCATCCGGATCAAAGCAATGCTTCAAATATGTGCCAGAAGTTTTCATGTTTGGGTTTGTAATTAAATAAACACGGGGAAAAACTCCAATATTAGATTTTTCTTATGATGTAGGGATGAAACCTTATATGTGTACCAAATTACTCGATTCTAAGATTACTGGAAGTACAGTAATTTTGATGTCGGGGTGTCGTGCCGAAATAAAATTTTGAATTTAAATACTTCCAGAGCAATAAAAGGAAAGAAGTAAAATATAACTCATTAGTTTAACAAAGTAAACACACTCCACAATGAAAAACTGAGGTACATAAAGTTAATAGTGTAGAAAGCGATTTCACGTTAGGGGTAGGTATATGGAAATTTACGAGTTTCAGACTTTTCTTATAACGTGTGTAACATTTTATCTGTGTACCAAATTTCAGCTTTCTACGGCAACGGAAAGTGCCTTATAGTTTTGATGATCATGTCACTGAGTGACAAAATCGCTGAAATGTAGGTCGCAAAAAATGTTTATAATGACTCAAGATTTGTTTCTGTTTAACTTGAATTAGATTTAAAAAAAAAAAAAAAGTTTTTTATTTACTGAAAAGCGTTTCTGGTACAATGAAAATTGCTTACTTCCGTTCGGAATGATTAAAGCTTAATATGCGTTGGTGTAATGTTATTATAAGCATAGAAGATTTTGTCACCTCATATAGGGATGGTGAGGTGGTGAAATCATCGGAATGAGGAGGACATATTTAACTGATAATTCAGAATGAAGAGAAAGTTGCAAATCGGACATGCGGAAGGAGCCTCTCCAACTGACAACACGGTGTGTTGTCAGTTGGAGAGGCTATCTGACATTATCTCAAGTGCTGAGTACTTTGTGCGATATGAGATTGTAGTGAGAAAACAAACGATATCTCGAGAGGCAATCTGTGTAATGCGTTTTGTCCTTGTGATTGACGTCAAACGCTTACCAGACCCACGCGCGATCCAGTCGACACTAGTTGCTCTGAGGATCAAGCGTTCACGCCACCTGACGCGATAAGACTAGCTGGTTATTAACTATACAGAAAGTTTTATTGACGTAATAGGCGTAAACATGTGACTTTGTTTTTGGGTTTGTTCATGGGTGTAGAATGGTTCCTACCGTGGTGTACCCCTGTGGAACTCAGTTGGTATAGCACGAGACTTTTAATGTCAGGGTCGTGGGTTCGTGCCCTAAATCACGCGTCAATTATATGTGGTTTAACTGCCGTAGGGATTGCTGCAACCTGTAATTATTATTCTCAATTTATTAGTATTTAGCATATCATTACCTTCCTAGGATACTGCTTGGGCGCCATGAAAGAAGTACTTACAAAGTTTGCTTAGGCAATCCATATTTTCATAATCAAATATTCTTATGTTATATTGTAATCATCAAAAAAGAAGTTAACATTACTTTCAATTGAGTGAAATTTTCATTTATTTTCATTAGAAGATTAAGCGAAGGTAATATGGATGGTTCCAAAACAAACCGAGCGTGGTAGGTGAACGGTTAACGTTCTGGCCTCGCATTTTGGAGGACGCTGGTTCGCATCCTCGTTGGTCGATCCAGATTTGAATTTTCCATTGTTTTTCCAAAGCACTACAGTTGAATGCAGGGATGCTTCCTTCAAAGAGGCCATGGCCGAATTCCTTTTTTTTTTTTTAGTTATTGCTTTACGCCTCGACGACGGCTAAGGTCATTAGAGGCGTGATGGGACTGGAGACAACGAACGGGAAGAAATTCGGCCATGGCCTTTTTGAAGGAAGCATCCCGGCATTCGCCTGGAGAGATACGGGGAAACCATTGAAAATCCAAAACTGGATCCCCGGAAGGGGATTCGAACCTGCATCCTCCGGAATACGCCGAATTCCTTCCCGTTCCTTGTCCCCAGTCCCATCCCGCCTCTAATGACCTCTACGTCGACGAGGCGTAAGGAAACCGTAAGGAAAAAAAATACAAATCAAACACAAAAAAGAATTAACATCTACATATTAGGTTACATACAAAAAACATTTATTAAAGGAAAATGAAATTGCAGATCATTAACAATATTGTGACTAACTCAATTGCCAGTCAGAGAGCACGAGTTCTTTCTCTGTGATGTGAATCAAGGGAGTCGCTTACGGGTTCCTAAATGCACGAGCGTAGTATCTCAGTATGATGACAGCTCCTTGTGAATTTCGCATGATCGCAGTCTCCGGTGTGAAGTGTAGCGACGTCTGATGTTCTCCTAAAGTGTTCTGTACCTCACACACGCAAAGTGGTATTCGTTGCACTGTATTAACTAACCAAAGTAACTCTTGTTCTGAACACACACGCTCAATTTGCTACATGGTCATCTTTTCCGAGAGGTCGACTCCAAGTTCCAGTGCCAAAAGTATCTTCCAAGCGTATGTTTCCACATTAAAAATATAAACAAAAAACAAAAAAGTTTAGGATGAAAAAAACGTGCTTTGAGGTAATTTATTTATTTCGTTTGGCAGAAGAAATACAAAAACAGTAACTACATTAATTTACAATAAATATAGCTATTGCTACAGACTGATGTCCAACGATTGCAGCCATTCAATTGCTTCTGTGGTTGCTTCGTGAATGTGATGCCTTGTACCACTGAGACGGCATTCAATGGCAAAGTGGTGAATGGTTTGCTCATAGTTAGGGGCCATCCACAAATTAAGTCACATGAATTTCATGATTGTTTGACCCCTTCCCTCGCCCCCCTCTCCATGTCACAGATCGTCACATTTGTTGGACCCCCTCCCCTGGTGTGACGTCACATGTTTTGCAATTTTAAATTTATAAATTAAAACAGCACTCCCTAAATAATTTATGTATTTCTAGTTAAAAAAATCATGTCAACAATAAATCAAACATTTAAGAAAATATAAAAAACATAAAAAATCTAATTAATGATTATTGTTGATATTATATGATATATCGTTAAATAGGCACAAACTGGTCGTAACGACAATTTAGGCATTTTTAGGCACTATAAAACCACAAACAACGGTCATAAATTAAAAGAACATAACTTTATTTTCATGTATTTCAGTCAAAAACAAAATAGATTTTTGCCTAAAATCCGAGGTCTAATTATAAGTAGAGAATAACAACGTAACTAAACCAGTTGGGTTGTTCCCTTTTTCAATCTGTTGCGGAATACTAAATATGTTTTTAGCGAGGGAGAACGAAATATTAAAATGATATAAAACTTGAACTTACTTTTACGCTCATGGGCTCCAGTTGTTCTGGTGGTTTAGATAACGAAGGATATTTTTTTTTTTAAATTGTGTCACTTTCTTCATCAATTTACTTTGCAACTCTGATTTTCGAATTCACTTCATTTTCAACATTATCATTATTTCTCAAACTTTGCCATAAGAGGCTCAACTCATCTGTATATTTTGTTTATTTTATCAGCTTAAGCTGCACTGTAGGCTTCATACAGTTTGCGGTAAAGAATACCCAAATCAACTTTACTCGTTACAAATTTGTTAGATAAACTGAAAATCGGAAAGTAACAAGACTAAGAAAAACACATCCATCACTTAGCGAAAAGTAATTGTTGACTTAATGAAATAAACAATTGAACATAGACTAAATATCAGCGACGGTTAAAGCCTCAGCGGCGGTATTGGCCTTTCGGCTTATGTCAAAGGAAGACGACGCGAGACACTGCATATACGGCGAGTGGCCGCCACGAACCAAAAAGTGATACAAACTATGCACGTGATGTCACGAAGTTTGACACGTCCTCCCCCTCCCCTTGTCACACGATGTCACTCAAGGTGTGGCGTAATTTACATCGAAACAGTACAAAGACTGATGAAAACAAAAATAAAAGCCTTGAACAAAGCTGACAACTTTTCACCCGTCTTCTGTTTGCCAATGACCTTCAAACCAGCTCCTTCAGCATATTAGTTACTAATTGCATTCTGCCATAGTTTCCGCAATCAAATCTAGCTGCTCTCCTCTGTACCTCCTACAACTCCTGTATTTGATACTCGTAATGTGGGTTCCACACCACTCCACCATATTCAAGCAGTCGTCTGGCCAAGTTTTTGTAACCCAATTTTCTCACGTCGCTGGTACAACCCCTCATCACCCTCTAACGTAAATGAAGGACTGTGAGATATTCCGCAAAGCGCACGCTCGAGAGCAATTTCTGCTTTTATATTTTCAAGCAGTAGTGGTGAAGGTTTTGTCACTGGACATTTCCTTTAGACTTTCAGGTTGAGTGACTTTTGCTGTGGGTATTTCTTTAAATTACCTCTTCAGTTGTTAGTTTCTTGTTAGGATGGACAATGGCTTTCGTGTTTGTCATATGTATTGTTTTACTGTCCGAGATTTGCAATTAGTGGATTTGTGGACGTTCTTGCAGCTCTCTAGAAGGATTTGGTGATCTCCAATATTCTTCCTTGGAGCAGCGGGACACTTGCGGCTTCGTGCAGTTCGGCTGTTGGGAACCGGTTCGGTACAGCTAGTGTCCGCCGAAGCGCTCTATTTTGCATCGTTTGTAGTCTGACCAATCTGGTTTTTGATACGTAGCCCCACACCGGGCACGCATATTCAATTACCGGGCGAACTAGACTGCAATAAATACTGACTCCGGTACTAAATGATAATGAGCTGTCCCTATTGAGGATCGGGTACAGTTCTTTGAGCCTAGCTGCGACTCTTCGTCGAATAGCCTCGATGTGGCTCTTCCAGGTTAATCGGAGTCCATAGTGACACCGAGGTATTTGATAGTGGCATTCCACTCGATCTCTTCTCCATTTAGGTGTAACTTCTTGGTGTGATTTTGCTGGCGATCACGTTTTCCCCAGGCGCCTCGTCAGCATGATGGCTTGTGTTTTCCCTGTGTTGAGGGTGATTCTCCACCTTGTGGCCCAGGATTCTGTTTGCTGTAGCACCTGCTGTAGTCGGTGGGTAGCAGCAGCTATGCACCTATGTGCCGTGAAAAAAGCCGTATCATCTGCGTAAAGGGCGGCGCGGACTGTAATTGGAGCTGGTATATCGGCTGTATATATGTTGTAAAGTACAGGTCCTACAACCGATCCTTGTGGTACTCCCGCATTTATGTGGCAGCGTATTAATAGATCAATACCTACCCTCATGCGGAGAGATGTACCTAATATATAACTTCGAATTAGCTTTATCAGTGGGCCAGGGAGTCCCTGCTCATAAAGTGTGTACAGAAGGCCGCTGTGCCAAACGGAATCAAAAGCCTACCACGTCGAGCAGCTCTGGCGGACAGTAGCCGTTATAACTGAAGGTTGTCGTGGCTCTTTCAACTATTCGCATAATCTGTTGGGTAGCAGAATGCCTCTTTTGAAATCCGAACTGGAAGTCCGGAATAATATTTTCCCTTTGTATATGAGCTTCCAGTCGTCTGAGCAAGAGCCGTTCCAAGACCTTGCTGAGCGAGGACAGGAGGCTAATGGGGCGGTAGTTCTGTGGGAATAGACTGTCCTTACTCAGTTTAGGCACAGCAATCACTATCGCTTGCTTCCAGCATCTGGGATAATGTTGGCTGCTGAGTATTAGATTGAAGATGTCGGTTATATGTTCCACGGCCTGTTGCGGAAGATTCTTCAGTAGTTGGTTTCCCAGAGTATCAGAGCCGGGAGCCTTCCTGGGATGTAGTTGTGTTAAGATGCGTCGAACTTCTTCAGCAGGGATTTCTTCGATCACATGACCGTCATCTTCAGCAGCTAGGAAACGATCCAACCTTCTTCGGATACTGGCAGATTCTACTTCATCATCGTCTTGGGCTGGCCTGAATTGTTTTTCAAAATAATCTTCCAGTGCGTTGGCTTTGTCAGAGTTGCTGAAGACGAGGCTCCTTTCCCCATGGAGAGTGGGATGTCTGGCACGCCGTTTTGTGAAGCGCCAGGTCTCAACCCAAAGATTACCGTCGTTTGTGTTGAGTGAGGCCAGACGTGCTGACGACTCCCTGTTTCTGTGCTCTTGTAGCGCAGCCTTCAGCTCTCGCTGGAGATGATTTAGAAGTCGCCTGGTATCTGGGCGCCGAGTTAATCGCCATTTTTGCCACCTTGTTTTCGTGTTTTATATGTGCTAATAGTTGTAGCGTCAGTTGCCGGTATTGAGGTCTTGTTACCGAGGAAGGTGTAGATCTTTTTACCGCTTCCACAATAGTAGTAGAGATTTGTTTTATTGCGGTCTCTATTTGCCTTGCATGATTGGTCTTAGGCGTTGAAGGGATTCCGTGATCGTGTTACGGAAATCTTCCCAGTTCGTCCCATTGTAGTTAATTTGGCTAGTCGTTTCTTGTCTCCATGAGCCGACATCTATGTCAATCAGGACCGGAGAATGATCAGATGATAGTCGATTCATGGTATGGGCAGTGATGAAGCCTGCAATACTCCTGGCTATCACTATGTCCAAGACGTCAGTTCGAGTCCCATTCCACGGTTGGTGGGTAGGTTCAACAGGTCCCCAGACTTGTAGGTTACTTTTGAGTGCGATTCTGTGGAGATTTTGCCCTGCCGGGTTTATTAGTCTTGAATTCCATTCCGGGTGCTTCGAGCTGAAGTCCCCTCCAATGATAAGCTTGCCCTGAATGGAGAGTAGGTGGCTGAAATCCTCTTCTATCAGTTGTCTGTGCGGTGACCTGTATGCAGAGACAATTGTGATTGGTACAGTTGTGGTCATTACTTCAATGGCTCTTAATTCCAGTTTCTCCGTTTGTGGCGATAGTATCTCGTGGTGAGGGATGCCACGCTTGATATATATCACCAGTCCCACTCCTGCAGTTGGCCTATCAAAACGGTAGCAGCAATAATTTGCTACTGTGGCGTGGAGGCCTTTTTTGGGGTGAGTTTCAGAAACTAGACATAGGTCAATGTCTTCGTCGCGCAAGAACTGTCTGAACTCACAGAGTTGTTGATGGATGCCATTGGCATTCCAAACGCACAATGATAATCCCTGAATGTGCATCCTATCCATTGTGGGTCAAGGATGTCTCTGGCTGTTCGATTGCAGGAACCGTCTTTACTGCGGATTTTATATCCGCGGCTAAATGATCAAACTTAGCTAGGAGTGAAGTTAGCATGTTGAGCAGGCTGCCTACAATATTCAATAGCAGATCCATCGTTACTCTGCTTGCGTCTTCGGGTGACCGCCTGGAGTGGCTACATTACTGGCAGGTTTACCTAACTGGGCTTGTCCTCTCTGTTGGTGTTGTCCTGTTGTCCTGATTTAGTTTTACCTTTACCATCAGTAGCTGTTGTATAAGTGATATCTGAATTTTGGCTTGATGCCTGTTGAATGTTGTTCTTCGTACTTGAGGTTTGCGGATCTTGCCCAGTTTTCTGTTGTGGTTTTTTCTTTCCAGGGGGAGGGTTCTTCCCATTCTGGTGCATGCTCTTGTTGGTTTGTTGACATCTAGTTTTGACAGCCGCAGGCGGTTGTTTGGCTGCAGAGTCTATAGTCTTTTCCCATCATTCTTTTCCTACTGCTCTTTTATTTGCGCAGAAATGGTCCCTCGCTGGCGACCACGGTCTCACTTGAATGCAAGACAGCCGTCGTATCTGGCTACTTGGCTTCCATTGCAATTTGCGCATTTTTGTTCCCTTTCTCCTTTCTTGAGGGTGCAATCATTATATAGATGTTGTAACAGCCCTTATACCTGAATTTTGAATAGCATTATACTGTATGAAGTATTTGGAGTGAGCTAATGTTTGGTTGAAAGTGATTTGATATGTTTATTTTGTAATTTCTTGTAAATAAGTGTATATAGACTTTGTTTTAGGTAAGAAAATTATTTAAAGACCATTTAATATGTTTAAGAAACGAATGGTGCAAGAGATATTATTAAAAGTTTGTAATTCCATGTATTACTGTAATTTACAATGTCTACAGGACAATTTTCCACCATTTGAAAGGATTTCTGTAAATAATTTTGTATTTAAGTATCTATAATTACCATTTCTGATCACTTTGTAATGTTATTAATTAATTTTGTATCAATTCCGATTGTTTTTAATATGTTTGATTGTTTGAGTGATTGTTAATGATCGAGAAATATCGGGCGGATGCCTTTGAAGAATTCTCGTAATTTCGATAGACTCTATATAAACAGATCGCCTGGACAGAGAGTTTTAGTTTGCATTAAGTATAAATTCAGTGTTACAAAGACATTCATGCAAGTATTCAGTAAGTCAGTATTGCATCTTTGGATTGTAACAACTATGCTTGTGAATGTCGCAGACTTGTTTTGAGTTGTTCAAAATAAACGAACATCTCAACATAACCTTGTTTTTGGTGGACTTTATTAATTAATTAATGCAGTTCTTAAACCACCAAAGAACCTTAACATGGCGACCGTTGACATGACGAGAAGTTCTTAAACATCTGTGGGATGTTTATCTTCTAAAAAGAATCTGCAGAAAGTTGCGAGGAAATTTCGACCGGTTAGACACGTAGAGGTTGTACAGACGACACGGATTTGACGGCAAGCTGACCTACTTCGGCCTAAGGCGGAGATTTTTCCATCGGGAATCGGATGTAATCTTCCGACGACGAGTGGATTTCCTTCGGCCTCAAAATCGTCTTCCTACAGTGAATTGTGAAAAGTGTGGTTAAGTGTTTGAAGTCAGTGTGGTGTTTAATAGTTAAATAAGTGCTTCTAAGGGAAATTTAATGTGATACAAAATTGAGGAAGAAGTGTAAGTACTGCATTGAAATATTCAAGTGATTTATTTTTGAATGTTATTGTGTGGCAGATTGGAAAGATTTTAATTTTTCCTTAAGTTTGTTTTTTATGTTGATTTTGCTCATTACTAAAAATGGCTGATAGTCAGAACCTGCAAGCTTTTATAGAGTCTTTTGTAGCCAAATTTGATGCAAAATTTTCTGAATTCGATAGCAAATTTTCTGAAATTAAGTCTCAGTTTTCCGAAATTGATGGTAAATTTGATAATAAATTTTCCAAATTTGATAGCAAATTTTCTGAAATTAATTCTCAGTTTGCAGAAATCAATGGTAAATTCGATAATAAATTTTCTGAATTTAGAAATGAGTTAAAAAGTGATAATGATAGAAAATTTTCTGAAATTAATTCTCAGTTTGCTGTAATCAATGATCAGTTTTCTCAACTGCAACAAAACAATGATAAAACATTCTGTGATTTGACTAAATGTTTTGATGTTAAAATCGCAGAGCAATTTCAGGGTTTTAGCTCTCAATTCAAGGAAGATATTAACAATTTAGATTCTAAATTGGGGAAGGTAGTAACAGAATGTAAGGAGAAATTTGAAAAGGTTACAAATTTTTGTGAACAGAATAAGGCTGAATGTGTAGATTTGATTTATAAAGAAGTCAGTGAAAATTGTGATAAGATGAGGGAGGAATATGTTGCTTTATTCCAAGCTAATGATGTTAAAGCTACTGAGTTAAGACAGGAAGTGGTTGGTTTAGGGAAAAATGTTAATAAATTGGTGCAGCAGCAGGAACAGTTAGCGCATGGATTAGAATCTAATGTAAATCAGTTAGAGAAAAGGGTTACTGGGTTGCAGATTCAGTTGAGTCAGGTTCCCTTAACAGGTAATCCAAATTTCAGTGTCGATGTAAAAGAAGAATTAGAATTCTATGATGATAGTGGAGGCTTCACCCTATTGAATTTATAGATAATTTTGAAAGATCAGACTATTTTAATTTGTTACCCGACAATAAGAAAATTGCACTTGTGGGTAAACATCTGAAGTCTTATGCTAGGGCATGGGGTGATAGACAAGCTAGGGAAGTGTCTGACTACAAGCTGTTTAAAGAAAACTTTTTGAAACATTTTTGGTCAACAAGCAGGCAGATTCAAGAAAAGAGGGAGTTAATGACTGGAAGGCCCTATAAACCTGGTCGGGAAACTCAACATGATTTTTTTCATAAATGTTGGATCCGTTGTAAGTACTTAGACCATCCTTATGGGGAGGAGGAATTCATTGATTTGATAGGAGCTAGGCTACCTCAGCAAACAAGAAATTTAATTGCCACTTTGGATGTAGTAAATGTGGATAGAGTTTCGGAATTGTTGAGACGCTTGGATGCCCAGGAGTCATTCAATGAACAACATTACCACCATCAACACCATAGGAGGGGCAGCAGGAGTCCCCCTAGAAGGGGTAATGGGTCAAGGGATGGTAGATCGAGGGGAAGGGATCGTAATAATTATGCAAGAAGGAATGATAATGGGGGAGTGAGAGAACAGAACCCTCAATCTGAAAGGGAAAGGCAGCATGGAGGGCAGGCAAACTAAAGACCCCCTCTGTGACGGGCCCCACAGTGGTGGGTAAGAATGTGGGTCCAGGTACCAACTGCTATAGCGTTAATTCCATTTTTATGAATAATCCCCGAGAAGATTTATTAGAAGAGTTGGGGGTAGCAGCAAGTGAATTTCAGGATAAGGTTATGATAGATGTAATTAATGATGTTGATGATGTAAAGGTTGGTAATAAGATAAAGCGGGAAGGGGACCACCATAGTACCTTATCACTAGAATCAGTGTGCGAAAGTAATAATTTTCGGGTAGAAGATTTTCGAAATGGTCATAGCTTAATTACAAAAAAGGGTGCAGAATTTATAGTGCATACTACAGTGTGGCTATCAGAAACTTGTAAGGTCCAGAATGGCATAGTTGGGACTATGTGTGCTAGGATAGGTGGTAATGAAGTTTGTAGAAGTGCTGAAATCGAGGAGTTTCTCAAATATCTTGAAGATGAAGGTGATACAGTGGTATGGATAGGAGATGGATAGGAGACCCAGATGAGGAGGAGAATTGTAAGTCAAAGTATTTGTCTTCTGAAGAGAGAGTGGTTGAAAAGCCTTATGTACCAATCCCTAAGTTGGAAAAATGTCCTAATTTTGACCTAGCTGATACGTTATTTAGCTCTTTATTTGGTGTAGATGATGACATTCAAGAAATGGGTGGGAGTAAGGATTTATTTGAACCAGTTTCTAATTTGGAAATTGTACAAAATGTGACTTAGATGACACTATGTTTTGTACTCTCTTTGATATGGAAGCTAATAGTGAAGTAGTAGTTGCTGAGAAAAATAATTATTTTGTGGAGGAAGTCAGTAAGCCAGATGTTAAACCAGTTTTAGGAAATGATTCAGATAATTTGGTAAGTTTGAGTAGTAATCAGATGATGAAGAGTGGGGTTGGAAGTAATGATGGGCTAAACTGCAGTAGTGAGAATAATAAATTTGTATTACCAGTTGAGTCAACAGCATTGCTTTTAAGTGACAATCAATTTGCTAAAACAGAACCATTGTATGTCTCAGCTGTTGCGTGGTTGTACCAAAGTCTGTTGTCTGAGATGATTGGAAGTTTGTGTTTCTGTATGTATATAATGAAGATTTGTGAAAATAGAAATGTAATATTAAATGTGTATACAAAAGTTGAAGAAAACTGGAAGGTTAGGAAAAAGTAACTTACATGGTTCTGGGTTTCCAGGGAAATCCTGGAACCCACTTATGAGAATTAATTGAAATGCGTGGTTTGGGGAAGGGTCAATAGCCTGTAAATATCTAGTTTTGTAAATAAGTATGTCAATTGATGCATGTAAATAGTTTGTGTGAGTACTTAAGCTCAGATGCAGATGTAAGCATTTCAATGTATAATTTGTGACAGTTTTGTGTAGAGACTTTTGGTATTTTCATGATGTTGTGACTTTCTACATTTTGATGACAAATTATCAGCTGTAAAATGTAAACAGACTGGTGTAATTAACAAGCAGACATCAAGTGTGTAATTTGGAGTGAAAAAATTGTAACTTAAGGTGATGGCCTTGGACGTTTGTTGTGTAAAAACAGTAAATGATAAAATGATTGGACCTGAGAAAAGAAAATTATTGTAACCAAAATCAGTGCCATGGATTATGTGCAGATGTTGTATGAAGAATTGTATTTGTTCATTGTAAAAGTCATTATGGTTGATTGATTGTAATCTGTTCGTGTCTGCATTATGTGTACATTCAACCTGCTTAGATTCGTGATGGATTCAATCAATTTTATCTGTGTAAAATTAAGTGAATCCTGGGGAGGGGTTGTAACAGCCCTTATACCTGAATTTTGAATAGCATTATACTGTATGAAGTATTTGGAGTGAGCTAATGTTTGGTTGAAAGTGATTTGATATGTTTATTTTGTAATTTCTTGTAAATAAGTGTATATAGACTTTGTTTTAGGTAAGAAAATTATTTAAAGACCATTTAATATGTTTAAGAAACGAATGGTGCAAGAGAAATTATTAAAAGTTTGTAATTCCATGTATTACTGTAATTTACGATGTCTACAGGACAATTTTCCACCATTTGAAAGGATTTCTGTAAATAATTTTGTATTTAAGTATCTATAATTACCATTTCTGATCACTTTGTAATGTTATTAATTAATTTTGTATCAATTCCGATTGTTTTTAATATGTTTGATTGTTTGAGTGATTGTTAATGATCGAGAAATATCGGGCGGATGCCTTTGAAGAATTCTCGTAATTTCGATAGACTCTATATAAACAGATCGCCTGGACAGAGAGTTTTAGTTTGCACTAAGTATAAATTCAGTGTTACAAAGACATTCATGCAAGTATTCAGTAAGTCAGTATTACATCTTTGGATTGTAACAACTATGCTTGTGAATGTCGCAGACTTGTTTTGAGTTGTTCAAAATAAACGAACATCTCAACATAACCTTGTTTTTGGTGGACTCTATTAATTAATTAATGCAGTAATAAACCCACCAAAGAACCTTAACAATGTCCACCGGCATATTTGACGCACATTGATGGTATATTACAATGACGAGCTACATGTCCTAGGGCCTGGCAGTTAAAACACTGAACAGGGCCATTGGACGTTTTCAATTTGTCCACAGAGATGCGCAAGGATATTAGGTACTCCAGCGCTAATATTTTCCTGTTCTGAGGCCTGTCAGGCAGGGCCAACAGAAAAAGAGGCATAATATCTTAACTGCCAGGTCTGTTTAGTTGAGGCACCGTGTGTATGTCAAAGCCAAGGTCTTCCACTCCTACTTGATGTCGTCCGTTTGAAGATTTGAGGGCATTCCTGGAAGTACTACTTTTAGTATTTTCTCCGCAGCTGACGGGAAAGTGTAATAAGGTATTCCCTTCCTCTGAAGCGCTGCGGTCACATTTAGATAGCCGTCAGTTGTGCTAAAGGTCAATTTCATCTTGTCGCCTCCTGCAGAGTTTGCTTGAAAGGGCTTCCCTCGTAAAGTCCCTTTTACCAACTGGTGTAGCACTTTGTAACTGTTCTGGAACTGTTCCACAATGGGTGAAATTTGGTGCCCTTGTTGCGGTGACAATTGATCTTGCTGCTGCTGCTGTTGTTGCTGTTATTGCTGTTGCTCTTGTATTATTTCATCCTGGTTTAGTAGGTCAAACGGGTCGCTGTTCTCTATATTGGCTGGATCTAGGGATGGTGGAAGCTTGCTGGTACGGGCTTGACCAGAACCATCTTTGCTTTACGGTTAGTTTGAGAAGATTTCTTTATACCGGTACCGGATGGTGCAGTTTGGTCTTCCTTTTTGACAGTTCTTTTATCTCTGCATGCCAGGGTAAACTTTGAGGCCGGAACACTAACACCAGTATTGTTGTGAGCTCTTTGGTCCTTTCTAAACAGGTTAGACTTTCCTCCTGCCGGTGGTGTGATGCTCCTCTTGGAGGTCCGAGATTCATGATCCTCTAAGACAGCAAGCATACTTGAGTCAAACTGTGCTGTATCCATATTTTCACCTTCTGCAAGCTGCAGAGTAGGTACGTTAATTTGGTCTTCCGCTTTGGCAGTCATCTCGGTTATCAGTGAGGAAGTGGTGGCTTCCGGCGAGGTAAGATGTGCAGGAGCATTAGGCCCGACCACCGCAGAAGATTGAAGGATATCTCCATTGTTGCTGCTGGAACCTAGCGGGGGTGTTGCTCGCTGACCTTACGTTATCACCGATAGGTTTCAATGTCAGGAGCAACCCTACGCTTGCGCCAGGGGGTTCCTGTCCCAAAGGAAAAGGGCTGTGTGGCTGTAAAACCCTACAATTTCGGGCAGGAAGGGACCCTACATCGGGAAATCCAGGCTGCGGAACACCGCGTGCGGGAGAACAAAAGCGGAAAGTAAAACACACAAGCTCAAAGTAAAAATTGCATGCGTCGTTAACGACAAAACCATGTGCTGGGTCCGGAATCTCCGCAAAGCCACATCGCCAATTGATTTTATTGGCTGTACATCATCGCACGAATGTCACAGCTCGACCAATGGAGGGAGGTTTTCTACCTGCCGAAAAAAGTGGTTAATAAAAGGATAAAGTAGAGAGTTACGCTAAACTTGCTTCTTGAAAGCTTGATGTGTAAATATCTTGGCATAACGTATGACAACAAACTCAAATGGGCAGAGCACATTGCGCAGGTGGTAGGGAAAGGTTACAAAGTCCTTCATTCACTGGATGATGTGCCGGAGAAGTTACAGATTTGCGTTACAATATTCTGGTCAGACCATTGGTTGAATATGGTGGTGTAGTTTGGGACCCACATTTTGGTTATCAAATACAGGAGTTTGAAGGTGTGGAAAGAAGAGCAGCTAGATTTGTTTGTGGAAATTATCGCAGTACCCAGTCAGTAACCGTTATGATAAAGCAGCTGGATTGGGACTCATTGGAGGAAAGGAGGAGGGTGACGAGAGTGCTGGGAATGTACAGGGCAAGTGATGGGACTTGGAGGGGTATTGGTCAATGAATTAGGAATATCGCATGGAAGGGAAGAAAAGGCGACCATGACCACAAGCTGGCGCTTGATTTCCTGCATAAGCGAGTGGTAATATTTTCTTTTGTTTGTAAGGGTAAATTTGTAAATATATATATATATATAAAGAGATGTAATTAGATGATTAGGGAAATTGCCACCGGAGCGTTAGCTCCATCGCATTTAAAAAGTAATAATTATAATGATGGTCGGGTAATGAGTGGAAGAAGGTCTCATTAACATATAGACTGCTTGAGTTGCTTACATGTTTATTGCATGATTTGTTTGTACAATGGGAGGTGTGGTCAGGGCGTGGTGATCTGGCAGATGAAGCTGGTCACCTCGTTGCAGCTGACGTCGTTGTAGTAGCCCTGGTAGGCCAGAGCCAGGCAGTCCTCACCGTCTCCGTCGCCGTTGTTGGGTTGGTCCTTCTCCCAGTTCACGAACTCCATGTTGTCCAGCAGGCGACCTGGAACGACACATTCAGATGCACTCACCCGACAAACAGATGAACTAGTTGTCAACGCAACAACGGGGCTCATCACAGTACATTAGTGTCTTATTGCTACAGGTTTCTCGAAACTTCGATCGTCGGTATCGTGAGATTTTACACTTGAAGATCACTGAGCCATGTAACCAGATCAATTAATCGTATTTTAACGAATTTTCTGGTGCCTGAAGATGATGGAACATTACGCCGTCGAAGATTCGTTGAACTACGATCAATTGATCCGAGCGCATGGCCGAGAGATCTTCAGGCATCAGATTCGCCGGGAAAACCTACAATTGCGTATGAGATATTTTATAGTTAACTGGATTTTCCTAGGGCTTCCGTCACTATTAGGTCTACCAGCACATTTTAAGTTTACTCATGGATACGGTATAATACACTGTTTACGGCTTTAAGAACTTGAAAAAAAATAGCTCAAATCGCCACACCTACCACCGTTTTTTTTTTTTTTTTTTTTTTTTTTCGGCTGGTTGCGGCAACGTGATGGTTTCTCACCTGTCACGGGTTTATTTGGTTCGAATCTTTATGGTGGAAGAAATTTTAATATTTAGGGTCTTCCTAATCACTCCCCTCCGGCAGGTGCCATGGTCATCGCGTATAGTTCGTACACTGATTAACGGTTAAAGTACAAACAGCAAAAGAAGCGGGAAATAACCTTAAAATCCATCTTCCCTCTTCCACAACAAATGTCGCGCTAAACGGCTACAGAAGAAATTGGTATTTGATTAGCTACAAATCAATTTCAAAAATCACTGTACGTTCACATCCTCTAGCCCGAGAAAAAAATCACATACAAATATTTTTTTACAATAATTACGATTGATGTTTGTTTTTGATGAGGAGCTGAGATATCTGAGTCCAGAAATGTTAGATGATAAACGAAATTCAGAGGTTTCAATTGCGCTGCAAAACAAATGACCATGCGAACCATCATAAAATATTTAATTATGGTTTATTATGAAAATTTGAATATAGATGGAATGAGATTTCGACGAAGGAAAAGAAGAAAATCAGACATCGGTCTCATGAAGAATCCTCTCCACACAAATTAGAATAGCTGGGGAGGAAATCGAACCTGCGTTCATTCGAATGTGAGGACCAGACGTTAACAGCTCACGCACAGGTTCGGTAAGTGAGGATGATGCACTCACCTGAGGCCGTGGCGAATGTTCCCTCTTCAGTGTTGTCGTTGAAGCCAACGAAGGAGTACCCGATGTCCTCTGGCAGGATCTCGAGCACCGCCTGGGCGGCGTCCCACGTTTCGAGCACGGCCAGGACGGCGCCTTCAGACTGGCAGGTGGCGGCCGCGCTCTCGTACGCCTGCGGGTCCTCCGTGTGCACGCTGATGAACCGCCTGGCGCCTTCCACCCAGGTGTAGCCGTCGGGGACGGTCCACGGGATCTCGCAGACGAAGGCCACCTGGTCGGTGCAGTGCACGTCGTTGACGCCAGAGGCGCTCATCTCGACACAGTGCTCTTCGACTCCGTTCTCGTCCACCAGGTGGTCGGGCTGGTTCTCCCTCCACGGCAAGTACGGCGCAGCGCCACCTGTAAGTCCAAACAACAGTGATTAAACAGCAGTTATCTAAAATGCTCAAGGATGTCGATTTTTTTACAGTTTTCATTCCTCGCTGGTGAAGTGGGAGGGAAACAGCAAACAGTTTCGGCAGCGGGACTGCGTTGGATGTTGCTGAAGGCACAATGACAGCCTGCCACTATGTGGACGAGGTGGTGCAACCTATTGTGAAACCCTTGATGTCAACCATGCAAATTGCATGTTCTTACAAGAAAATTCCCGTCCTCATTCTGCGGCCATCACAATACAAGCCTTTCAAGTGGTTACGATCACAATTTTGACCCTACGATAGCCATATTTGTCCCAACAGAGCATGTCTGGGATGCCAGGAGTCGCTGAATGGCAGGAGCGGTGGGACAATAGTGCCACAGGCAGAAGATTATACAGTGTGTTTCCGAACATACAAGAACGGCTGCAACTTGAATACTTTCATCCCACACCAGGCCTTATACATTATCTCACGGGGCACGGCCCATATAACAGCCTACTGTGTCAAAGAGGGCTGAAAGAAACGAGCTTATGTGAGTGTGGGGCAGAAGGAACCCCCGAACATGTAGTGTGGTCCTGTCCGATAGCAGAAGAAGTAAGGACGCCGGATATCAACATAATACGGAGTATATCAACGCGAGACATAATTCTAGATCAGCGATCATGGATTATTCTCGATAATCTGGCGAACAAAGTATCTCAACTACACAAAAAAAAGATATCTGGACCGAGCGGCAGTCGGGCATGGGGACCGGCCTAGGGAGGTCGCACGGCCAAACATACAGGCATAGAAAATTATTCACGAACAAGAGTAAACAGTATTCTTCAGAAACTTCCGGGAGCCGGAAGTTTTGTCCCGATGTGTCGGTCGATCCTGTCCCACTGGAAATCCAGAGGGGCATGGCTGGCAGACTATCCCGGGATGATAGTGGTGGGTAGATTAGTGTTGATAGAGTAGTATAGGTTTCAAGGTAGATTAGAATAGATGTAGTACATAAAAAAAAAAATTGTAACATAGAAACGGATAAGGCCTTATAGGGGAAAAGTAGATTATAATACCAGAGGTGATTATTGAAAAAGAAAAAAAAAAGAAAAGAAAATCAAATGTATAACTATTAAATTAAGTAATCCTACCATTGTGAAAACAGAACCAAGCCTACTGCAGGCCTGAGTCAGAACGATGGCGTGGCAGAGTGAGCAAACGTCAGCATACCACTTACAGCAAACAAAGCGCTTCTACCACGGCCAAAACAATCTTGTTTGTAATGTAGAGGGAATGATCATTGACTTTTGCACAAATACACGATGAATCATAACAATATTTGGGAGTTAATTTCCAAATTAATGGTAAGCCAGGATGCTGCAAATTTGAACTGGCTCAGGACTGTAGTGGCTGGGAACATATAATTAAGTGAATGTTACTTAAAAGCAATTGTTATTACCCAGTAATCCGGTATAACTAAATGATAGATTACAGAAAGATATGTACAAACTGGGTTAACTGCAACTAACTGAATAATGGGATACTCTAAGAATAACTGGAATATGTCAATAAAAACCACTAGCACTATAACAACAATAAGTGATATTTGTGATTCAATATAACATTAAAATTTGCAATAGCAGCTGTAACTGTTATTACTGTAAGCAAGACAAAATGTAGTATTATAGAATTAATTAGACAGTAAGTCAAAGTGTAACGGAACTGTATGCCAAATTCCTTGCATGTAAATATTTTGTACAAAACACTATGTAAATCAACAATGTAAAAATTAACATGTAGGGCCTAATTTAGTCACTAAGATATTAGGCTGTATAAATAAAGGGTAAATAAAAAAAAAAAAAATGCCAGGAGTAGACACATTAGATCCCATAGTCACCCAGCACAAACTATGCAATAAGTGACTGCACAAGACATGCAGGCGTAGAGAGACATACCCCAAAAAGACTTCCGAACATTTAATTGATACAGAGATAAAAATGTCAACTGTTAATCTAGGTGGGATATGTTCAGTAAGAGTGATAACGAGGAAAGTAGTAAGACAGATTTTTCTACTTGAAGAGTGGAATGAGGAAATTGTAAATTATATGGAGGTAACTCTATAGAATTAATCCTAATTTTGCTCCTATAGCTTACATTAATTTAGCCAAAGTTGTATTCTGGAAAAGGTAACGCAACTGAGATTACTTCAGATAGTGGCCGTTTCACCGTCAAAATAGGAAATTAAGATGGTCCGTAATTTACAGTAAAAGCGAGGGGTAAAGCAATATTTTATAATGCAGAAATTCCATTAATTCCATTGATTAAATTCCATTAATTAAATTCCATTAATTAAATGAAATGTTTTTTTCCAAAATTCCGGACCCCCCCCCCCCCCCTTTTGGTCAGACTCCGCCCTCACCTTAAGATGACGTAAGATTTTGACGGAACACCTCCCCCTATTTTAGCTCTCCTGCTTCGGAGGGTGGTTATACCCTCCACAAAGGCGATATCCGCTAAGTTATTAGACCCTAAATCCTCTGAAGTCGACATGCCAGTCGTTTGTGGACATTTTTTTTTAAGCTCTACTATCCCTCAAGAATTTCAAAACTATAGGTGAGATTTCCGTCGACCCCCGTCTTCTTCGTGAAATTTCGTGTGATTTCGCCGGAACCCCGTCCCCCCTGTTTTACTCCACGTAATTAATAGACGCCCCTAAACGTACTTTTATCACAACAAATGATGTGGTTATCTGTTCGCATTTGTCACTAGCCACGAACACTGCCCGTGTAAATGGCCTTTACTGTAGTAATTTTATAAATGCAGTGACAAGAATCTAGATGTAGAGCTCGTTGGCATTACTTCATTATATTAATCAGGTCAGTGGCGTGTAATGTTAGCAGGAGGGCAGTGTGTTTTATAAATCCTTATCCCGCCCGCCTCGCTAACAGCTGACCCCGATGACTCACCGTCGACGCTGACGTAGTTGTTGTCCTCGTCGATGTCATTGACGCCGATATACGCGACGTCGACGCCTTGGGCGGCGGAGATGAGCTCCACGATGGCCGCGTAGTGAGCCTCGTCCTGGGGGATGGCCAGGCGACCTCCCTCCAGCTCGCAGAAGCTCTGCGCGCTCGACCACTCCTGGCTCGTGCGGTACAGCTTGTAGACCCCGTAGCCGGCGATCAGCGAGTAGCCGGCAGGGACCACCGCCACTTCAGCTGAACAACAAAACGCGGCACATGGTCACCCTAGGTGGAAGACTACTTTCCTGGCGTCATAATTTACGTCTCACAAGAATTCCCCAATTGTTTCCTTTTTTTGATCATCGCAGTACAATCCACCAAGCTACCCAATTTGTTGATCAGATCTCCAAGGCGCTCTCTATCGTGTTTAGCACATTAACTGTTATGCCAGATATTGAAAAAGCTTTTGATAGGGTATGGCACGACGATCTAATCCAGGGGTGGCCAACCTGCAGCCCGCCTTGAACATTTTTCTGGCCCGCGAGATTCATCACACTTTTACAAATATTTTTTATATTTCATTTTTAGTGTTATATATTTCTTTAAAATGTGCATTTAGTATCATTATTACTATATTATCTATGTTTACTTGTAAGAATAATAGTAAACACAATAATAACTCATGTTTAAATGTTTTACTCCAAAAAATAACTCTAGTGGGGACATATAATTTTATATGTGGCCCGCGGAGTTAGAATGCACTTCCAAAGTGG
>JARYHS010011792.1:0-25559 GCA_031002005.1 Vandiemenella viatica
TGTCATGCCGAAATAAAATTTTGAACCTAAATACTTCCAGAGCAATAAAAGGAAAGAAGTAAAATATAACGCATTAGTTAAACATAGTAAACACACTCCACAATGAAAAACTGAGGTACATAAAGTTAATAGTGTAGAAAGCGATTTCACGTTAGGGGTAGGTATATGGAAATTTACGAGTTTCAGACTTTTCTTATAACATGTGTGTAACATTTTATCTGTGTACCAAATTTCAGCTTTCTACGGCAACGGAAAGTGCCTTATAGTTTTGATGATCATCAGTCAGTGAGTGACAAAATCGCTGAAATGTAGGTCGCAAAAAATGTTTATAATGACTCAAGATTTGTTTCTATTTAGATTGTATTAGATTTAAAAAAAAGAAAAATCTGTTTTGTATTTACTGAAAAGCGATTCTGGTACGATGAAAATTTCTTACTTCCGTTGGGAATGATTAAAGTTTAATATGCGTTGGTGTAATGTCATTATAAGCATAGAAGATTTTGTCACCTCATATACGGATGGTGAGGTGGTGAAATCATCGGAATGAGGACATATTTAACTGATAATTCAGAATGAAGAGAAAGGACATGCTGAAACACACCGTGTTCTCAGTTGGAGAGGCTATCTGACATTATCTCAAGTGCTGATCGAGGTTGCAAAGTACTTTGTGCGATATGAGATTGTAGCATAAAACATTATTTAGTGGGAAAACAAATGATATCTCGAGAGGCAATCTGTGTAGTGCGTTTTGTCCTTGTGATTGAGGTCAAACACTTAACAGACCCACTTGCGATCCAGTCGACACTTGTTGCTCTGAGGATAAAGCGTTCACGCCACCTGACGCGATAAGATTAGCTGGTTATTGACTTTACATAAAGTTTTATTGACGTAACAGGCGTAAACATGTGACTGTGTTTTTGGGTTTGGTCAAGGGTGTAGAATGGTTCCTACCGTGGTGTACCCCCTGTGTAGCTCAGTTGGTATAGCATGAGACTTTTAATGCCAGGGTCGTGGAATTTTGCCCCAAATTAGGCGCCAATTATATGTGGTTTAACTGCCGTAGGGATTGCTGCGACCTGTAATTATTATTCTCAATTTATTAATATGTAGCATATCATTACCTTCCTAGGATACTGCTTGGGCGCCATGAAAGAAGTACTTACAAAGTTTGCTTAGGCAATCCATATTTTCATAATCAAATATTCTTATGTTATATTGTAATCATCAAAAAAGAAGTTAACATTACTTTCAATTGAGTGAAATTTTCATTTATTTTCATTAGAAGATTAAGCGAAGGTAATATGGATGGTTCCAAAACAAACCGAGCGTGGTAGGTGAACGGTTAACGTTCTGGCCTCGCATTTGGGAGGACGCTGGTTCGCATCCTCGTTGGTCGATCCAGATTTGAATTTTCCATTGTTTTTCCAAAGCACTACAGTTGAATGCAGGGATGCTTCCTTCAAAGAGGCCATGGCCGAATTCTTTTTTTTTATTGCTTTACGCCTCGACGACGGCTAAGGTCATTAGAGGCGTGATGGGACTGGAGACAACGAACGGGAAGAAATTCGGCCATGGCCTTTTTGAAGGAAGCATCCCGGCATTCGCCTGGAGAGATACGGGGAAACCATTGAAAATCCAAAACTGGATGTCCGGACGGGGATTCGAACCTGCATCCTCCGGAATACGCCGAATTCCTTCCCGTTCCTTGTCCCCAGTCCCATCCCGCCTCTAATGACCTCTACGTCGACGAGGCGTAAAACCGTAAGGAAAAAAAATACAAATCAAACACAAAAAAGAATTAACATCTACATATTATTTACATACAAAAAATATTTATTGAAGGAAAATGAAATTGCAGATCATTAACATTATTGTGACTAGTTCCATTGACAGTCAGAGAGCGCGAGGTCTTTCTCTGTGATGTGAATCAAGGGAGTCGCTTACGGGGTCCTAAATGCACGAGCGTAGTATCTCAGTATGATGAAAGTTCTTTGTGAATTCCGCATGATCGCAGTCTCCGGTGTGAAGTGTAGCGACGTCTGATTTTCTCCAAACGTGTTCTGTACCTCACACACAAAAAGTGGTATTCGTCGCACTGTATTAACAGACTTAAGTAACTCTTGTTCTGAACACACATCCTCAATTTGCCTCATGGTCATCTTTTTCGAGAGGTCGACTGCTTGGTCCAGTGCCAAAACAATCTTCCAAGTGTATGTTTCCACATTAAAAGTATGAAATAGTAAAGAAATATGCTTTGAGGTAATTTATTTATTTCGTTTTGCAGAAGAAATACAAAAACAGTAAATTACATTACAACAAATTACATTACAACAAATTACATTACAATAAATATAACTATTAGTACAGACTGATGTCCAACGATTGCAGCCATTCACTTGCTTCTGTGGTTGCTTCGTGAATGTGATGCATTGTACCACAGAGAGGGCATTCAATGGCGATGTGGTGAATGGTTTGCTCACAGTTAGGGGCTATCCACAAATTAAGTCACATGAATTTCATGATTTTTGGACCCCTCCCCCCCCCCTCCGTGTCAGAGATTGTCACATTTATTGGACCCCCCTCCCCTGGTGTGACGTCACTTGTTTCGCAATTTTAAATTTATAAATTAGAACAGCACTTCCAAAATAATTTATGAATTTCTAGTTAAAAAAGCATATCAACAATAAATCAAACATTTAAGAAAATATAAAAAACATAAAATATGGAATTAATGGTGATGTTGATATTATATTAAATATAGTGAAATGGGCAAAAACATAATATGCCCAAAATCCGAGGTCTAATTATAAGTAGTGAATAACAACTAAAACGGTTGGGTTGTTCCCTTTTTCAATCTGTCGCGGAATACTAAATATGTTTTTAGCGAGGGAGAACGATATATTGAAGTCATATAAATCTTTTACGCTCATGGGCTCCAGTTGTTCTGATGGTTTTGATAACGAAGGATTTTTTTGAAGAAAATTCTGTAAGTGTCACTTTTTAAATCAATTTTATTGGAACTCTCTGTTTTTCGAATTCACTTCATCTTTAACATTATCATTACTTTTGAAACTTCGCCATAAGATGTTAAACTCATCTGTATATTTTGTTTATTTTTATCAGCTTAAGCTGCACTGTAGGCTTCATACAGTTTGCGGTAAAGAATACGCAAATCGATATTACTCATTATAAATTTGTTAGATAAACTGAAAATCGGAAAAAAAACAAGACTAACAAAAACACATCCATCACGCAGCGAAAGGCAAGTGTTGACTGAAAGATGTAAACAATTGAACATAGACGAAATCACAGCGACGGCGGCCATTGTTAACGCCACAACCTTTCAGCTTATGTCAAAGGAAGACGACGCGAAACACTGCATATACAGCGAGTGGCCGCCACGAACCAAATAGTGTTACAAACTATGCACCGACCGCCCGAGAGCAATTTCTGCTTTTATATTTAAAGTAGTTTAGTTGAAGGTTTTGTCTCTGGACATTTCCTTTAGACTTTCAGGTTGGGTGTCTTTAGTTTTGCTCTTTCATTGTTTTAATTTCTTGTTAGGATGGACAATGGCCTTGCGTGTTTGTCATACGCATTGTTATACTGTCCGAGATTTGCAATTAGTGGATTTGTAGACGTTCTTGCAGCTCTGTAGAAGGATTTTGTTATCGCCAATATTCTTCCTTGGAGCAGCGGGACACCTGCGGCTTCATGCAGGTCTGCTGTCGGGAACCGGTTCGGAACATGTAGTGCCCGCCGCAGCGCTCTGTTTTGAATTGTTTGCAGTCTGCACAACCCAGTTTTTGATGCGTAGCCCCCCACCGGGCATGCATATTCAATTACCGGGCGAACTAGACTGCAATATATACTGACGCCGGTACTGGCTGATAATGAGCTGTCCCGACTGAGGATCGGGTAAAGTTCGTTGAGCCTGACTGCGACTTATCGTCGAGTGTCCTCGATGTGGCTTTTCCAGGTTAACCGGGGGTCCATAGTGACATCGATGTATTTGACAGTGGCAGACCACTCTATCTCTTCTCCATTTAGGTGCAGCTTCTTGGTGCGATTTTGCTGGCGAACCCGCTTCCCCAGGCGCTTCGTCAGCATGATGGCTTGGGTTTTTCCAGTGTTGAGGGTAATTCTCCACCTTCTGGCCCAGGCTTCAGTTTGCTGTAGAACCTGTTGTAGTCGGTGGATGGCAGTGGCTTTACACCTATGTGCAGTGAAGAAAGCCGTATCATCTGCGTAAAGGGCGGTACGGACTGTAGTTGGAACTGGTATATCAGCTGTATACAAGTTGTAAAGTACGGGTTCTAGTACCGATCCCTGTGGTACTCCTGCCTTTATGGGGCGACGTGTTGATAGATCAATACCTACCCTCACTCAGAAAGATCTACCTGATATGTAACTTCGAATTAGCTTTACGAGTGGGCCGGGGAGTCCCTGCTCATAAAGTTTGTACAGGAGGCCGCTGTGCCAAACGGAATCAAAAGCCCTCGCAACGTCGAGCAGCACTAGCGGACAGTAGCCGCGATTGTTGAAGGTTGTCGTGTCTCTTTTAACTATTCGTATAATCTGTTGGGTAGCAGAATTCCTCTTCTGAAATCCGAATTGGAAGTCTGGAATAATACTTTCCCTCTGTATATGAGCTTCCAGTCGTCTGAGTAAGAGCCGCTCGAAGACCTTGCTGAGCGAGGAGAGGAGGCTTATGGGGCGGTAATTCTGTGGGAATAGACTGTCCTTACCCGGTTTGGGCACAGAATTCACTATCGCTTGCTTCCAGCAACTGGGATAATGTTGGCTGCTGAGTATAACGTTGAAGATGTCTTATGTATTCTACGGCCTGTTGTGGCAGATTTTTCAGTAGTTGATTTCCCAGAGTATCAGAGCCAGGAGCCTTCCTGGGATGTAGTTGTGTTAAGATGCGTCGAACTTCTTCAGTAGAGATTTCATCGATCACATATCCGTCATCTTCAGCGGCTAGGAAGCGAGCTAACCTTATTCGGGTAGTGGCAGATTCTTATTCGTCGTCGTCTTGGGCTGGCCTGAACTGTTTTTCAAAATGATCTGCCAGTGCGTTGGCTTTGTCCAAGTTGTTGAAGACGAGGCCCCTTTCTCCATGGAGAGGGGGATGTCTGCCACGCCGTTTTGTGAAGCGCCTGGTCTCTACCCAAAGATTGCCGTCGTTTATGTTGAGTGAGGCCAGACGTGCTGACGACTCCCTATTTCTGTGCTCTTGTAGCGCATCCTTCAGCTCTCACTGGAGTCGATTTAGGAGACGCCTGGTGTCTGGGCGCCGAGTTAATCGCCATTCCTTCGCCACTCTGTTTTTGTGCTTTATCTGCGCTAGCAATTGTGGCGGCAGTTGCCGGCATTGAGGTCTTGTTACTGTGGATGGAGTAGATCTATTTGCTGCTTCCACAATAGTAGTAGACATTTGTTTTATTGCAGTCTCTATTTGTCTTGCGTTGATTGGTCTTAGGCGATGAAGGGATTCCGTGATCATGTCACGGAAATCCACCCAGTTCGTCTTATTGAAGTTAGTTTGGCTAGTCGTTTCTGGTCTCCACGAGCCGACATCTATGTCAATCAGGACTGGAGAATGGTCAGATGATAGTCGGTTCATGGTATAGGCAGTGATGAAGCTTGCAATACCTCTGGTTATCACTATGTCCAATACATCAAGTCGGGTTCCATTCCACGGGTGGTGGGTAGGTTCAAAAGCTCCCCCGACTTGTAGGTTGCTTCTGAGAGCGATTCTGTGGAGTTTTTGTCCTTCCGGGTTAGTTAATCTTGAATTCCATTCAAGGTGTTTTGAGTTGAAGTCCCCTCCAATGATAAGCTTTTCCCGAAAGGAGAGTAGGCGGTTGAAATCCTCTTCTATGAGTTGTCTCCGCGGCGGCCTGTATGCAGAGACAACTGTGATTGGTCCAGTTGTGGTCATTACTTCAATGGCTTTTAATTCCAGTTACTCCGTTTGTGGCGATAGTATCTCGTGGTGAGGAATGCCACGCTTTATATATATCGCAACACCCCCTCCTGCAGTTGGTCTGTCGTAACGATAACAGCAATAATTTGCTACTGTAGCGTGGATGCCATGTTTGAGATGAGTTTCAGAAACTAGATATAGGTCTATGTCGTCTTCGCGCAAGAACTGTCTGAATTCACCTAGTTGTTGATGGATGCCATTGGCATTCCAAACGCACAATGATAATCCCTGAATGTGCATCCTATCCATTGTGGGTCGGGGATGTCTCTGGCTGATCGATTGCAGGAACCGTCTTTACTGCGGATTTTATATCCGTGGCTAATTGATCAAACTTAGCCAGGAATAAAGCTGGCATGTTGAGCAGGTTGCCTACAATATTCAATAGCTGATCCATCGTCCCGCTGCTTGCTGTTTCGGATGTGGATCAGGAGTGGCAACATTGCTGGCAGGTTTGTCTGTCGGGGCTTGTCTTGTCTGTTAGTGTTGTCCTGTTGTCCTTTTGTAATGATTTAGTATTATCTTTACCAACAGTAGCTGTTGCATAAGTGATATCTGAATTTTGGCTTGATCCCTGTTGGTTATTGTTCTTCTTACTTGAGGTTTGCTGATCTTTCCCAGTTTTCTGTTGTAGTTTCTTCTTTCCAGGGGGAGGGTTCTTCCCATTCTGGTGCATGTTCTTCTTGGTTTGTTGACATCTACGTTGGACATCCGCAGGCGGTTGTTGGTCTGCAGAGTCTATGGTCTATTTCCCATCATTCTTTTCCTGCTGCTCTTTTGTTAGCGCGGAGATGGTCCCACGTGATATCACAAAGTTTATGGCACGTCCTCCCCACCCCACCCGCTTGTCACACGATGTCAGTCTTTTTGGCCCCCCCCCCCTCTTTCTCAAGGTGTGACGTAATTTATGGATGGCCCCTTACCGCAGTCACGAGTAGGATTATCCATCATTTCCCACTTGTACATCCAGTAGTTTCACCTACCGTGGCCTGTTCTCACTCGGTTCAGTGCCGTCCTGGTTTTCCTGGGTAGGTTGAATCCAGGAGGCTGTCGCGTAGGGTCATGGATTCACGCATGTTTGTTGGGGTTGGAATTTATCCCGTCAGCAACCATGAACTGCCTATGTTTAAATTGCTTTGGACCAGCTCTTGACCAAACTTCCACGTTGAACACCTAAATTTTAGTCTATTTGGAGCTTTGTGTGTCCAGTCCTGATGAATTGGAAGGTGTATATATGTTAAGCATTTCTGCCATTCCTTTTTTAAAGCCGCTTGTCTTCAGAAACTTGGTTGGGGAGATGTTAGAGAGTATAGGCATCCAGTATGTAATTGTAGATTTAAGAGTTCCAGATATTGTTCTGCTTGCATCATTTAGTTGAACGTCGATCTTTTTCCTGTGACTGCTATTTAGCCATACTGGACTGCAGTATTCAGCAGTTGTGTATACCAGAGCAAGAGCTGATGTTCTGAGAGCTGCGGCATGTACTCCCCAACCCATTCCTGAAAGTTTGTGAAAGTTAGGTTATGAACTGATCTTATCTGTTTATTGAATATAATCATTGTTGTAACCCTTAAGGTGTATTTAAACCAAAATTACATTGCACATTGTGTAAAAGCAGGAAAAGTAATTTTTATTAGGAAAAAAAAATAGGTTTATGAACAAAAATGAGAATTTGTGGTCAAAAGTAGTCTTATTGATATACGAACTGAGCCTGTATCTGAAGTCTTCAAAATCTGAAGGATTTAAGTTGATATTGAAGATTTAGAAGTATTAAAAAAAAAAAAAATTCTTCTGCTCCTGTCCGTATTTCAACCTAATAACTGTTTTGTTTTTCTACCTATCAGTTCAAGTTGATACGATAGCTGTAATGACCATATTTGCGGTATTTTTATAGTGATGGTTGCATTCCGTTATTTCATAGTCGTAACAAATTTCGTTATTTTTAATTTAATTTGTGGTAATTTTTCCATAAAATTTGAGATAGTAACGTTAAAAAGACATCATACCAAAGCAGTTCAAAAGTAAGCACAATTTTTTAACAGGCCCACGAAGGGCTACAGCCACAATTGAGCACCAATTTCAGACCGGATAAGAACACTAAACTGTTATAATAGCTTACAATCGGGAACAGAATCTGTATCAAAGAATCAGTATTCCAATCGCCTACAGTGTAAATGTTCTTTGAACTCCTCCAATCGTCAGCTAATCTCTTAGTGCAAGGAGAGCCTGCACGACACGGCACATCGGACGCGCAAGCCAATACATCGAGTTCTGTCCGGTCCAAGTGTCGACCTATCCACGGCTTCCGGCAGTCTAATCTCTCTGACTCGTTTGTAAACGTAGCTTAAAACTGACTTTATTGCCACTCAGGGACAATCATACAACGATGACAAAGCATGAGTTGAAAGAATCAGTGGCATTTTTTTATTTCAATCATTGATACCTATTCACTCGTCTGAGTGTCAACACAGACACACAATTTTGTAGGGTGATAATGCACTCCAATCTTCTTGGCTTTATGGCTGCGTGTTGTCATAAAAAGACAATATTCAGACAGCGAGTTAATGGCCGACCGCTTTTCTCTCTCTCTCTCTCTCTCTCTCTCATCTCTCTCTGTCTCTCATTTTAAGAAATGTGGGATTGTTTAACTTGTTAGTGGGGAGGGGATAGAGTCGAAGGAAAGAGCAGTAGGGGCAGACAAATTGATTATGTAGAAATTACTAGTCGTGGACACGAAATAGCAGTTATCAAATGTTCTAGCTGTGTGATGAATCTACACATGTAATAAAAAAAAAAAAAAAAAAAAAAAAAAAGACTTCGGGTCACGATTCGTAACCTAGAGAGACGGAAGTAAATACATACATTTTTTATTTTTTTTTAAATCTGTGAGTTTGAATGAATGGCATCAATAAAACTACTGTTAGGATTTGGTTAGTGTATAGCATCATCTACATCTCGTTGTAACAGCTCTCAAACGTAAACTTAAATGCCGTCCCTAAAGACCTCGATGTTAAGAGACGTTAAGCAGTTTAAAAAATTATTAAAAAAAAATGGAATTGTATTTTTGAAGCATTTGTATTAAGCTCAAGTTGGGGTGAATATGGTCTTGTATGTTTTGCAATTTACTGCAAATCAATGTAAATATACTTTGTTTTACGAAAAGAAATTATGTAGAGGCCATTTAAATTGTCTAAGGTCAGAATTGTACAAGAGAATTGCTTAAAGGTTTGTAATTGTAGGTATTAAGGCAAGTTACGATGTCTAAAGGACAATTTACTACAGTTTAAAACGATTTCTATGAATAATTTTGTATTTAAGTATCTTTAATTTCCATTTCTGACCTTTTTGTAATGATTGTAAATTATTATGTATTAATTCTGATTTTTTTCGATATATTTCAATTTTTTAAGTATTGTTAATGTTCGAGAAATATCTGTCGGCATTCCTTGTATTGTTCTAGAAATTTCGATGGATCTTATATAAAGCGAAATCCGTGACACAGAAACAGTTTTTTAGACTCCATTTACGACGGCCAAGGACTGTATTATTTGCGGAAGTTGTTTGTAATCGATGGATTGTATGTATGCATGTAACCAGTATCTTTGACATCGTGCTTACGAAAATAAAAACAAGTTTAAATTGAACTGTATGGTGGACTGGTTATTTATCATATTAATTAAACCACTAATATCGTGGTCCGTGCGGTAAAATAGGGTATCATATATTTTAATGTGACGTAGAGAAGCTGAGAAATTTAAGTTAAAATTCTCCACAAATTAGTTTCCATTTTTCGTTGAATGCAATTCACACAATTCTGATAGAATTTTGAATAAATTACGATCCATGGTTCGACACGTAAAGTTCGTTGGTTTACTGTCATGTTACTTCGAAAAGTAAAAAAAATTAAGATAAAATTCTCCACAAGTTAATACGATTGTTACGCCAAAACTACATTCATAGAGGGCAACAGTAGGTGGGAACATGGAAGGGGATAAATAGGTGTGTATGGAAAATGCCATCGGGTCTTGAGAACCATAGTTATTAAATTACCTCAAGTGTGGAATTTGTTCACGAGCCCAGCAGTTATTATCAATCCACGGCATTATAGGCGTATGCTGTCTATACAACGGACAGCCAGAACATTATGATCACCTTATAACCGGTTGGTCCACCTTTGGAACGGATAACAACGGCGAGGCGTCTTGGCGTGGATGCAAAGAGGCCACGGTAGGTCGCCGGAGGGAGTTGGCACGACATCTGCACACACAAGTCACCTAATTCCCGTTAATTTCGGGTACGGGAGATAAGCTTTGACGCCACGTTCAATCACATCCCAGATATCTTCCATCGGGTACTCGTCTGGCGAATTGGGAGGTCAGCAAATCAACTGTGTTCTTCGAACCACTCCATCACACTCCTGACCTCGTGACAAGGCGCTTTATCTTGCTGAAACATGCCACTGCCGTTGGGAAACATGATCGTCATAAACGGTTGTACGTGGTCTGCAACCAGTGTACGACACTTATTGGCCAACATGGTGCGTTTGGCTAACTACACTGGATTCATGGATTCCCTCGTAAATGTTCCCCAGCGCATAATTGAGCTGCCGGTAGCTTGTCTCCATCCCGCAGTACAGGTGTCAATAAGCCGTTCCCCTGGAAAACTACGGATTCCTACCCAACCATCGACATGATGAAGAAGGTATTGGGATTCATCAGACCATGCAACGATCTGCCCCTGCGACATCATCCAGTGACGATGGTCACGTGCCCATTCGAGTCGTAGTTCCCGATGTCGTAGTGTTAACATTGGGACATGCATGTGAGGTCGGCTTTGGAGGCCCTTCGTTAGGAATGTTTGGTGAACTGTATGTTCAGAAACACTTATACTCTGCGCAGCATTAAAATCTGATGTTACATCCGCCACAGCTCTCCGCCTGCCCTGTTTTACCGTCTGCCCAGCCTACGATGTCCGACATCTGTAATGAGGGGTGGTCACCCAAACCCTCGACGTTTGGACGTGGTTTCACCTTGGTTTCGCCACTTTTTGAAGACACTCACCACAGCACTCCTCGAACACCAGACAAGTCATGCAGTTTCAGAAATGCTCGTACCGAGCCTCTGGGGTGTCACAATCTGCCATTAGTCATAGATCATGCGCCTTCCTCATTCTAAACACGGATAGCACGCTCACTGATACTACATGCACCGTGCGTGTGTCTGACTAGCAGTCACTCCTCGTCAGGTGACGCTGCTATCGCCTGGACGGGTTTATATCTATAGTAAGTAAGTAGTTTTAATGTTCTGGCTGATCGGTGTGTATCGGGAACTGTGGAAAGTGGTGTGAATAATGAGAGGCTGATGATCGATAGAAGCTGTTTATTGTCACTCAGTTTGCGGTTAGTTTACTGTGCAGACTACGGCCTGGTGATCTGGCAGAGGTAGTTGCTGGCGGTGTCGCAGTCTTCGTCGCCGTAGTTGCCGTTGTAGTCCAGCGCGACGCAGTTCTCCAGCTCCGCCCCGTCGGGCTGGTTCTTGCCCCAGTTGGCGAACTCCATATCGCTCAGCTTGCGACCTGCAACACCACGAAAATGAAACTCACACACAGTGTAACAACACGCGGTAACGACTAAGTTCTCAACAAACTTGTTTGCAGTTCCGCAACATGCCATTAGGCATGGATATTCATGTGATTCACTTATGGTAGAGTATGTGAAAGATATTTCAGATTAATGGGGCAAGGGAGGCCAACTAGATAGTGTAGTGCTAGATCTTTCTAAATAAACCTAAAACTTTTGGATTTGGTGAAAATGTTTCTTCATGGTTGCAGGAATTCATAAAAGGCATAAACTGTCAGAGTAGTGAATATATTATCTACAGCGGTGGAAGTAAATATGGCAGTACTACAGGGTAGTGTATTGGGAACGTTGCTCAACACGCAGTAACATCTATATTCTGAAAAACTGGTTTACAGATCCACTATATGGCTTTAGGCAAGGAAATTCATGTGAATCACATATGTTAGGCTATATGCAAGGTATTTTCGATGAATTGGACAAGGGAGGCCAACTTGACATAGTAGCACTAGATCTTCCTAAATCAAATGGTTTTAAATAAACTGAAAACTATTGGATTGAATAAAAAATTTGCTGTAGAGGTAGAGGAATTCTTAAAAGGCATAATATGAAGTGTCAGAGTAGTAAATACATTATATAAAGATGTGGTAGTAAGTATAGGAGTACCACAGGGCGAAACATTGGAACCGTTGTTGTTCATTAATATAATGAGTGATTGTGATGATGGTAAATGGTCAGAATTTAGATTGTTTGCATACGACATAATGGTATGTAGTAGGATCAAAACACGAAAAGCCTGAACATCTTCGGGGTGACTTGGATAGAATATCTAAATGGGTAGTTCAGCATGGAATGAAGATAAATATCAATAAGAGTCGGCACAGATAAAAATACTAAAAGTTAATAATGATTGTAAGGTGGAGTCAGAATTGCTTGTTGAAGTACTGAATTGCAAATATCTGGTAACGTCTGGTAACAAACTAAACTGTGCAGAGCACATTGGGTAGGTGGTAGGAAAAGGTTACTAAATCCTCCATTTAATGGAGAAGGTGATGAAAGGATGTACCAGTGATGTTAGGGAACAGGGTAACAGAACTTTGGTCAGACCTTTGGTCAGACCTTTGGTTGAATATGTTGGTGTAGTTTGGTACCCACATTATGGTTATCATATTTAGGAGTTGGAGGGTGTTCAAAGAAGAGCTGTTAGATTTGTTTGTGTAAATTAGTAACTGATATTATAAAGGAGCTGGATTGGAAGTCATTGGAGGAAAGAAGGAAGGTGAAGAGAGTACTTGGAATGTACAGGGCATATGTTGGTGATAGGGCTTGGAGGAATATTTGTCGATAAATAAGGAATAGTGCATGGATGGGAAAAGATGACCACGACCACAAGCTGGCACTCGATGATTTAATGCATTAGGGAGTGGTGAAATTTTAATTAGTGGGTAAGGGTGTCAGGGATTGAACATGTTGCTGTGTGAAGTAATAAATAATATTTAAAAAAACCTAATGGAATTTAAAATTCGTAAATCACAAGAAGATAAGAAAGGTGTAATTAAATGAGCGTGTGCACCATTGCAAATAAATTGTTAATTATAGTGACAGTTCCTGGTACATGTCTCTCAACTTGTGCCCGGCACATGTTGCACGTAATTGTTCAACTGTTTCCAATTGCCTTGGACAACTGCAACATTTGTAGAGAGGTCTCGAGTGGAAGGTTACAGTTGAAGTTTGTACAGGGAATCAAATACAGTGTTTTCCAGATTCTTGAGTGTAGTGATTTGCTGATTCAAATACTTGAGCGACATTGACAATGAGCTATTGGAACATTTGTTGTAATGGCAGGCGTATACTATGAACTTAAAAAAAAAAAGTGGAAACGACCAAGATGGTGGAATGCAAGTTTTCTAACATGAAGACTTTCGGAAGGGGCTAACAACTCGTTGTTTGCAGACCTACGTCTCCAGAGTGGGTACGAGAATTTTGTTAGAGTGACAGGATGTGATTTTCAATTGTTACTGAACCTTTTTGGGCCGAAGATTATAAAATCCAGGACGTATCGAGAGCCAATTTCTCGCGGTGAACAACCCTTCATTTCTTAGCGGCAGGTGAAAGTTACAGTTCATTAATGTATTTGCACAGAATCTCCAAATCCGCTATTTCAGAAAACTCTTTAAGCTAAAATACTGCCATTCAGGTTCTTAAACATCAGCGCCACTTTTCTTGCTCTTTTCATTCCCCCCCCCCCTCCGTAAATATTGGGACCTCAGAAAGTGATTTTTTTTTTCTACTTCTTCGATCTTGCATTCCAGAATATCAGCAATTCGTTGTATGGCGTCATTTCTATTGTTCGTCTAGTGGTTCACATCAATGATGTTAACAGCACTGTCTGCTGGTCATAGAGTTCTATAAGCTTTATTACATTATTCTTCGACCACCCCATCATGAAACAAATAGTACACTAGCTCTGAATAAAGTACGGTTACCACAGACAAGAAAACGCGTGCTGCTCACAGAGTATGGACAGTGAGTGTGCTGCGCATGCGCGTGGGAGACATCGGCTCTGGCGCGGCACATGTTGTGTCCCGCAGTCACTTGGCACATTTCAGTCCCCGGCACCTGTGCCGCGACATGTTGCAGACCGTTTCCATTTCAACAAATTTCTGGCACATATGCAGGCGCTTGTTCCGCAACATGTTGCGGGACAAATTTGTAGTAATGGAAACGTACCTTTACATACCTCTTTGAAATCGGATAGATTTCTATGACTCACCCTGTACTTAATATCAGACTGAAACTGTTTGGATGCTACTCGTAACTGGAGTGAATTCAAACTGAGTGTATAGGCAACTGTCAGTTTATTATATACTGGCGTATACCATAGCCACCACGCCACAGGCCCTGATCGCGTGCACGTACCCGTTGCGGTGACGAAGGTTCCTTCCTCCGCGGCGTCGCTGAAGCCGACGAAGAAGCTGCCCGCGTCCTGCGGCAGGACCCTGAGGACGGCCTGGACGCGGCCCCACGTCTCCAGGGTGGCTAGGGTGCCTCCCTCTGCCTCGCACGCGGCCTGAGCGTCGTCGTATGCCTGAGAGTCGTTGTGGAAGCGGACGAAGCGGTTGGCGCCCTCGACCCAGGTGTAGCCCTCCAGGCTGTCGGTGAGGGGTATCTCGCAGATGAAGGCCGCCTCGTCGCGGCAGTGGATGTCGTTGAGGCCCTCCGAGTTCATCTCGACGCAGTGCTCCTCGATGCCGTTTTCGTTGACGCTGTGGTCCGGCGCGTTCCCTCTCCACGGCAGGTACGGCGCCAGGGAACCTGTGGACAGAGACAAGGCACTGCAACACGGTGTTTAGAATTTCGGTTTCACTTCGTTCGTTTATAACATTTTGACGGGAATATTATTTACCGCTGAGGAATAACAACCTTGACCGGTCAGTGAAGCGGAGGAAGAAAACAGCTCCGAGAATTGAGAACCTATAAATCGATAGCCTGCGTTTCTAGATTCGATCTGGCTAGGCGGCTTTGAGGCTAGCTTAACAGGTGTGGCACCGGATAAGGAGTGTACTTAGTAAACGCACAAAATTAGTTGCTCCGCGTAGATGCACCGTGCGGCAGATATATGATCATCTTTTACTTTTTGAACGTACGTGTCTTTAATTTAAACACAAATATTACTGAATCGAAGATCTCGTGAAAAAGCCACTTAAAGGTGTCCATACCAAAAAAGGGGTATTCTGGTAAATATAATCCTGCGGTTTAAAGCGCCTGACCTTGTGTGTTATTATCGGTCATAACGAAAGTTACTTCTGCTGTCACACGGATGGATCAGAAGGTGTGAGGATAATAAGTCTTATCGGAGTGAACGATTTTATCACTGATATTGTACTCGTCTAGGTGAATTATCACTGCTCTTGCATCATTATCTAATCTCTGACTAGCATTAAGATTTCTATTTAATATTTATTTGAAAGCAATTTATGAGTTGGTAAACCGAACGATCTCGGAACCGACTACAGAGGTTTGGATGAAGTTTCAAATGTACATAAAGATTTCCTTTAAAGTTTGTAACAAGATTTTACAAAAAAAAGGGCAATTCTTGTATTTGATATCTTGGAAATGGCTCTAACGCCATCTCATGGACTTTGTTAGGTTTATATAATATATAATGTATCTAATCTATCCAATCTAATCTATACTAGTGTTGCCCAAAATCGGTCTTGGTCTTGCAGTCTTGGTCTTGGTCTTGCATTTTTGCAAGACCAAGACCAAGACCAAGACCAGGTGTATTGATGCAAGACCAAGACCAAGACTGGCCAAGTCTCGTCTTGTTCTTGCATTTGGGCAACACTAATCTATACTAATATTCAAAATGCGAAAGTAACTCTATCTGTCTGAGGCGTTTCTTGGGCTAAACGGCTAATCCGATCATAATGAAATTTGACAAGGAGATGCTGTTTGGCATTATGATGGACATAGCATACATTTTTCTGGATAAATAATATATACTGTAGTATAATTTTGAAAAATTACTGAACAGTGATAGACAGACGCATAGGATGTGTAAGTCTCTGTAGTACCATCTGTATATCGGGCAGGTAGTAATTCGTTAATGCGCTTGCAGTATTAAATGAATGTAAAATATGTAGGTAAATTTAATTCCTCTAAAGATTTTGATGAATTCTTGCAAACTGAACAGAAATCGAAAAACGCCGAGCGAAGATCGGTCACTTTAAATTCGCATACGGTGTTACGGACCATCGACTCACCATCGACGCCGACGTAGACGTTCTCCTCGTCGCGGTCGCTGATCCCGAGCCAGGCGATGCTGACGCCCGTCTCCTGGGCCAGCAGCGCCGTGAGGGCGGCGAAGGACGCGTCGTCCTGAGGGATGGCCAGCCGGCCTCCCTCCAGGGCGCAGAAGTCCTCCGCGACTCTCCACATGAGGACTGGGCGGTACAGCTTGTACAGTCCGTAGCCCTCGACCAGCGAGTAGCCGTCTGGGATGACCGCCACCTCGGCTACAACAAGATGCCAGGGTCCACACCTGTTACCTTCAACTGGCGCCGTTATGGGAACGAAATCGGATTACTGTGTCCCTATGACAAACGAATAGTATACAAAAAATACCAAAAGACAACTACATCTACATTATCATCTATACTCTGCAATTCACAAACATTGATGGTGCTAAGCACTTATCCTAATTCTGTACATTCCCATCCCGAATAGAACGAGGAAAGAATACCTAAAAGCATCAGTACAGCATCTTATTTCTCTAATCTTATTCCTCCTGTCATTGCGACCTTACTAGGTTGGCAGAAGAAGTATTTCACTGCACTCGTAAATAAAAGAATTTCGCATATTCTCCAATAAATTCAAACGATAACGACGTCATCTGTCTGTCAAACAATCCCAGACCAATCTATGTGTCAGTTCTGTGACACTTACGCAAGGACATGTCATTAAATACAATACCTGTGAGGATTGAACCTTCTCGGGCTTATTTTGCTCGTACATAATTTTCAATGGTGTTCAGCCATGTAAGTTCAGCCGTCGACGTCGTTTCATCATCTTACTTCGCTCTAATCATTAGGTGAGGAAGAATTACACACTGAATTGTTTTGTAAATTACAGCAACGGCCCTCGCATGTGACTACAACCAACCATATGTACACACACATGACTGCCCGTCGTAAGACAGCCACAGTTGGCGCCGTAATTTACCAAAGAATACTAAAGTTTGGACGTCGAGGTCCACGACTAGAATCCGTCGAAATAAATCGTGGAAAGGTTTCCTTACATCAACACCCAAGTTTTATCAGATAAGATGTCCCGCCATATGCTACATCAGAAAAAAATGGAAATTAAACCCTGAGATTTACGGGCACGGTGCTCCAGTTTGCTTTACATTAGCCAACAGGTGCCGCTATTGAAGTAAACTTCTCACTGTTGGTATGGCAGGAGCGTGAAATATTTATTTCATTACCATTATCAGCCAGTTTTATCCCTTTACGGATGTCGCCTCTTATAGTCATGATTTCAGGAAGAACTTGAGCAGTTTTCCCCAGGTCGCACTATCTTGGTGATCCTCTGCCAGTTAACTCCGACAACCTTACGTATTACCTTCGTCTCGGTCTGTGGTGATCTCTTGGGCTCCACTCGACAACTTTTTGTGTCCACCTTTGGTCGTTTCTCCTCGCAATATGGCCCTCCCATGGCCAGTTCAAGGATGCTGTCTTTTCTAAGAAGTCTGAAATATTCATTTACTTTAATAATTTTGATAGGTTTTGTTTCTTTCGCTGTCAGTTCATGTACAGAGACAGCTTAAACACCGAGTTAGGAGTTGGGAGGATGGGGTTTAAATCCCTATTGGCAATCCTAACTGTCTTTTTCCATGGTTCTACACTGTACCTCCAGGTAAATGCCGGGAGGGTTGCTTTGTAAGGCCCGGCCGACTTCCGTCCCTTTCCTCCCCTGTCGGTTAGATCGGCTGAAAACGATCTTGGGGACCTTTCAGCAGCCCGCCACCCAGTCTACAACTGGGAGGAATTAAACATGTACAAATACCCTTAAGCTATATTTAAATATAATATTATATAGCTTACGGTGTGCGTCAGAATTATCCTTTATGTTTAACCAAACCCTGCTCTTTCTTGGGAAGAGGATTACTTGACACCCACCGCTTTATTTTAAAAAAAGTCTCGTAATACATTTGAGGCTTGTAGTAGTGCTGCTTTTGATAATGACTCCTTGATTAACTATGGAACTGTGGTAGGTAGCATCCACCACCTTAGTTGGTTGTCTTCATGAGACAGGATCAGTGGTGACGGCTTCCCCACCATATTATCCCGACTCCATTCCTTTGAGACATCTTTTACAAAATCTACAGCTTTCTATATCGATTTCTAGCAGTGAAAATCCGAGTCAACACATACGAAATCACGAAATATACAGGAGATGTTTCATTAGAATCACGGATTAGACAAATATGAATGGAACAGTAACACACATTCAACTCACCTCGGTCACACTCGAGCTCCAAAATACTGTCCTGGAACAAAAGAATTACATTTGTTATTATCTTTCAACATTAAAGTGAAGTGTTCGTCGTAAACAGTGGAATCAGGCTAGTGCTGACTCTAGAGTTATTTATTTCTAAGCTTATTTGAGATAAAACTACTCGAAATTATATGTGCGTATGTACAACTTTTTCTGCAAAACATAATTTTTGCGCATTCACCAATTCTGAGAAAAATTAATATTTTGTAATGAAAGCAAACGATATTGCCAGCAGCTCATCACTAGACACTGATAAATATTTTGGGCTTGGAAGTTGCTTAGTTCTATAAACTGTATTGTACACACAGTCTATACAGTAGAGAAAATTGAGAAGAGTTCAAGGACATAATAAGAAAGGGGGAAGAAAAATTCATTCCAAAACAGAAAATAAAGAGAAATAGAGAAACTGTGTACTATAATAGGGAGGTGAGGAGGTTAAAGAGGTTGGTAAGAAGAGAACATAACAGAGTTAAGAGACATTAGGGTAGTAGGGAATATTTAAAACAACTAGACAAGGACTTGATAATAGATAAGGAGGTGGCTAAATATGGCTTTATGAAGAGTATTGTCAGTGCATCAGGTTGATTATGTTTATACGGTGAGGTCAAAATGGCTTGTTGAAACAATGAAGTAAAAATATCTTGGCATAATGTTTGATAACAAATTCAACTGGGCAGAGAACATTGGGCAGGTTGCAAGGGTACTAATGCTTTATGTTGGGCTAAATTTTGAATACTGATTTGAGTACACAGTCACTTTCTTAGAAACACAAATAAGTTCATTAAACAGATAAAAAAAGGTTCTTATGCCGTGGTCGCCAGGTTTAAGTAAATTTCAGGCGTTGGGTTCACTAAATAAGAAGAACAGTTCAACAGTTTATATGCAACTTCACACAAGGTGACTTTATTGTCATAGTTAAGATGCAGCTATCTCACCCAACGGAAAAATACCACCACCAACTATGAGATTTTAGATAAGTAATCGAACTTCGACGAAAATTACAAGTTCGTAGGATAAAGAGTTTCTACAACAAAATGGATCTACCACATTGATTAAAGTTCCTCTCACCACATGTAGCCACTTTAAGAAAAATGTTCTCTTCCGAATCACACATTCTAGTCATCACACGCTTATATAAATCACCTTACTACTTTACTTCAGTCTGCAACAATTTCCAAACTGTTAGACCGAAATGTGCCTCCGCGCTAACAATCTCGTCCGGCGGTCAGAGACAGACTGACTTACTATTACTCAAAGATAATACATCGTTAACAAGCGTCGTCTGCTGCAAACACCTGGCGCAGACGCTTGTTATGTTACAAGGTGGTTGGAAAAGGTTACAAAATCCTTAATTTACTGGAGAAGTTGATGGGAGGATGTACCAAAGAAGTTAGGAAGTTACAAAACTTTGGTTAGATCGTTGCTTGAATATTGTAGTATAGTATGGGACCCACATTTTGAGTATGAATTTGGAGACGGAGTTAAAAAGCGCTTCTGGAAGTTACCGCAGAACGCAATCAGTAACAGACGTGATGAAAGAGCTGGAATGGGATTCACTGGAAGACAGGAGGAGGATGAAGAGAATCGTGGGAGTGTACAAGGCGATGAGGCGTGGAGGGATATCGGTGTAAGAATAAAAAGTAATGCATGGAAGGGAAAATATGACCATGACCACACTCCATTCCTCGATTTCAGGCTCAAGGGTGTAGGAAGATTCTCTTTTTTAGGTAAGGTTGTCAGGTATTAGATTAAGTTACCAAGACGAATAATGAAAAATTTACCAAAAACGTTGAAACAATTTAAATTTTGTAGAGTTCAAATGTAGGTAGGGCAATTATGTAGGGCGATTTAATTAAATATTTATTTAGTGAAACTGAGTGTGCGCATTAGCTAACCTCTCTCATTAATAAGTATAAGTTGTGAAATTTTTCCTCAATTACAGATAAAAATAATGAATGTTTGATAAATTATAACTTACAATGCAAATGAATATTTTTTTCGTTTATTTGTTTTTAGAATGCGTTTCGCTACATTCACAGAAGCATCTCCGGTGGTCTTTCCCCGTTAAATGTGTCTACATGACAGTATATGGTTTTGATCTTACATTTTTTACATCGAATTTATGATATAAGTTATGCTATACTTTCATTTTCCATTTACATTGGTTTATTTCAGCACCTAACTCCTCGTATCAGTGATATTGTCTTTGTTCTCGTATGTAATAATGAATTAAAAATGACCTGCTGCTCTTGAACCAAGCTAAAATTACTGTCGTTAGGAGTAAAGTTGCAGATATAAACCAACGTAAAGGGAAATTGAAAGAAGATCAAAGTTTATACCTTAACTTCGACGTGGAAGATTCATTTCCAAAACCATACAATAGCATGCAACCTCACATTTCAGCTAACATACGGGTTTTTCCAAGCATAGAAGAAGAAACAAAACGCTATCTCTGGGGACAGATACAAAGTTGTGGTAGTGAGAAAATGTTGAATGAAGCTTGTGGCACATGTTAGGGCATCAACCAAATATTTGAAGATCATCAAATACCATAAGATTCTGGATAAATGGTAGACATTTTATTTCTGTGTTGCCAGAAATTTCTTCAAGATATTTGATTTCTTCTGTTAGGTGTAATTTACAAATTACGTCACAAGTTATAAGCGAAAGAGGAGGGAAAAAACTTCTGACGTGAGAGACTGAAGAGAGGGATCATAAACCTCATATTGTCACTTTGGAAAAGATGTTTTAATCAATTTCCAAAATTAAAATTCCATAACGAGTGAGGGTTAAAAACCATGAAATTTCTATGACGTTTTTTATGTATGGACCCTTAAAAACGAACGAGTTAAATCAACAATTAATCTTCTGTTCCTATTAATTCCAGTAGTCAATGAATAGAACCTATAAAACAACAAATATTTCTGGGAACTCTTGCTGATAAATATTGTTACACATAATTTTAATTTTGTAGTAATAATTGCTTGGAGCACAGAAGCTTAACGATTCCCTTAATTTTATGTGTTTAAAAAATTACTTCATTAAATAAACTATTTCATTAAAAAACTATTTCATTAAAAAACTTTCATAAAAAAACTATTTCTAGACTGACCTATTATTTGTTTAAACCAGTCGATATATTCAAATATCGAAATTTACTTTAGATATATCAAACTTCAATACAGATACATTATGAAATATGGATATAATAAAACGACAAACTATTAGTCAACCGCTTGGCTTTTGCAGATGGCCTCACTCTCCTAGCGTCTAGTATGGAGGAAGCTATTCAGCAACTATCGTCCTCAACAACATACTGCTAAAGTAGGATTAAAGATTTCCATAAACAAAACTCAGTTCACCACTAAAATCAGAAATACACCCAACTTAATCCCACTGGGGAATGCAATGATACTTCAAATATCTTGGGGAGTGGATAACACAAACATCAATTACGACTTAGCCCTGAATAGCAGATGTGTCGGACAAGAGAGAGCATACCACACATGCAAGAACTTGTATGGATCTAAATCCCTCTCCCTTAACATCAAACTCAGGCACTATAATACTATATAATACTATACTACGAACATCAGTACTGTATGGCCAGATTGCTTTGACGTGGTTAGAAAGGGAACACTCAAGAAACTAAAGGAACGTAAGATCTTGAGAAAAATCAATGGTCCTGTCAAAGAAGAAGGAAAATACAGACTCGGGCATAATAAAGAGTTGTACCAAAAACTGGAAAGCATTACCACATCCATGGGAAAAAGGAGATTAATATTCTATGGTTACGTAATTCGGATGGACTATCATAGATTCACCTCGAACATTTTTACACCATCTCTAGAAGGAAAGCGACTAACGCATAATGTACGAGGCTATTCAGAAAAGATCTCGAGCAACTGGGAGCAGACCCCAATGGCATTTACAACAGGTGGATCGGATGCAATAGGAGAAGTAAGTGAATTCTGTTACTTTGGAATCAAAATTACAACTGATGGCCAAAGCAGCAATGATGTCAAAGCAGAATAGCAGTAGCAAAAAAAGCTTTAATGAAAAAGAGAAACCTTTTAGTTTCAAATATTGATCTAGGAATTAGAAAGAACTTTTTAAAACTCTGTGTGGAGCACAGCACTTTATCGTAGCGAAACATGGACTTTAGGAATACCGGAAAGAAAGATAATTGAAGCATCTGGAATGTGGTACTACAGAAGAATACTGAAAGTTAAGTGGACAGACAAAGTAAGAAATGAACAAGTTTTGGAAATGAGGGGTGAGGCAGGAAGTTTGTTGAAGAGGCTTACAGAAAGAAGAGACAGGCTGGTAGATCATATTTTGAGACATGCTGGATTGGTTAAGTTACTGGTGGAAGGAAAAATCAAAGTTAAGAACTGTAGAGGAAGACAGAGATTAGAAAACATGAAGCAGATAATTGAGGACGTGGGTTGTAAGGGATGTGTAGTGATGAAGAGGTTAGCACAGGATAGAAAGGTATGGAGGATTGCATCAAACCAGTCGAACAACTGATGACAGCAAAAAAAAAAAAAAAAAAAAAGTACAGAATGTTGATTGAAACATCCGATTCTCTCCAGACACTAACAACCAAAACACTGCGTCCCGGATCTGAGGTGAAGCAAACGCAAGAAAGAAAAGACAATGACAGTGCAAGGGTGAAAGAATATTGGGCAAAAAGAAAGCTCACCAGAAGTAAGGACCACGTGTTCCATAGAGGCCAAAACGTAAAAGAAAAAGAAATAACGATATTTTTTTCGATATATCGAATTCCGATTCTGATACATTTAAAAAATCAATACCGCCACGCAAGTGAATTGTATATCATTGTTAGAGCACCGCTACGGCTTACTTGGTCACTCACCGTGTCCCTGGTGCAGGAGAGCTCCACGGAGACGGACTTGTTGCTGTTCTCGGTGCACTCGCAACCCAGGTTCACCTCCTGACAGCTGGTCAGCGGTATCAGAGCCGCTGTCAGCAGCAGCAGGCAGCGTCCGTAAGAGAACATGGCGACAGCAGCAGGGACAGTGTGGGTACTGCGACACAGCGTTACAAAAACATTAGTGACTAATGCTAAACGGGCGTGACCGCGAGACAGAAGCGCCACTGCCAATAGCAGCAGGCAGCGTCCGCATGACAATATGGCGACTCTGGCCAGGACAGAGAGGATACTAGTAATCAGCCTATCATCATGCAGTTTAATCAAATCTGCTTTGCTTGGCTTCATTGAAAGGAACAATACTTTAACGAAATTTGTGTAAAGTGATGTGGCGTTATGATTTAATACCATAATGGACAAGTTTTGAAGCTAAGTTCTGTTTTGGTAACACCTGAAATGCGAGTTAAAAAAATCACCAATCTGCCATTCGGATTTCTGTTTTCCATAGTTTTAGAAAATTAATGCCAGAATGATTGTTTCAAAATGCACATACTCCTATAAAATTTCACAGGCAATGGTGAACCCCTCTAGCGACTTTCTTTTAGTTGCACTACTGGCAACAATGAGCGATGTTTACCACTGTGCGTGTTATACACTAGAGATAGCCGGTCCGCCATTACGTAAATCTTGTCGCGAACCCCCTACGGTCAACTGGTGAATCCCTAGGGGTTTTCGTACCCCACTGTGAGAAACACTCATCAACAACTCTACGGCTCTAATAATCTCGACGTTGACGAGCCCTTAAGCCCTATGCCAAAAATTTGTTTCATGCTGTAGCCTATTAAACTTTGTACGGATAATTGTCGAATATTTCCAACTTTGTTAACTTCAAATTTAATTAGTATTACACCCAAGAGAAGTGAAACGACAGTGACATAGAATTGAAGATTGAAATAGTAATTACGTTACCACTTACTGGCTTTGACTGAAATTGGGTCACCAGTAGTAAAACATAGATATAAGGATTGGCATATTAGAAACAGCCATAATCCCTCCAAAAGTCTAGACAAATTTGTATTAAAATTTAGAATTTAGATCTACTTTTATTTTAAAAAATGTATGATTTATGGTAACATGAAGATGGATTTAATAATAAAATAATATTAGCAAGCAGGTTTAGAAGACTGCTAAAGCAAACAAGTTCCTGTTTGTCAGGATAGCGCAGCACTTTACCTGCGGTGTGCAGAAGATTGCCTCTAACATCTGCCAGCTCCAGTTTATATCCATGACGGAAGGTCAAGATGATCAATTTTCAAGTGTTGACAATGTTTGTGTCCACGGCATCAAGAGGTGTGGGAAGATGCAACAGGTGATAATTGGTGATAAATACCGGTCGCCTTGCCCTCGAGAGGTTGGTTTGGGGAGCATCTTTAGTCCACCAGCGCGTCTTATCTGCACGTCACGTTAATGCGGACACATGAACTTGAGTATCCAGTGCGATAATATCTTTAAATGATGTTGATGACCGCTATGGAGCATGTATAGTCATTAAGCAGCTTTCAGTTTCGTAGCAGTAATGTTCGAGGAGATTTACTGATGACTAGGGTTCGGATCTTTCGGACAAATCATATATTTTTCCCCTCCTTCTTAGTGAGCTGTAATGCTGAATGAAACAGTGATTTAACGTTTCTTATTATATTTAAGTGCATTTTATATAGCATATAAAACACATATGATAGCCATATTCCTAGTTTTGGGTCATATTTCGATAATATCTGTGGTCATCTGGTCATATTTTGCTGCAAAATCTAGTAATTTTTTTGTATAGTACCGGGGATTCACTAGATATGGATGAAAAGAAATTAAGACAGTTATTCATGAACTGTACTCCTATTATCCATTGCACGAAGAACCAAACTAATTTTCAATGAATTGGTCAGAATTCACCAGTCAAGAATTAAAGGTATGCATTATTGTCACTTTTTAAGGCCGCGTTTACACGATCCTAGTTGGCTGGAACAAGTACACTGTCTAGGTGTGCG
>JARYHS010011795.1:0-20873 GCA_031002005.1 Vandiemenella viatica
TAAATCTGGAATTGAGTCTTCTGAATCTGAACTCTGAAGTGGGTTAATCTATTCCCTTTCTCTTTTGATGGAAACCATTCTCTTCACAGGAAGGTCCGATGAACTCGCGCAGTTTTTGGAGGACGTCCTGGAGCAGCCAAAACAGCGGAGATGTATACTGTGCTGCTGTTGGAAGTAACACGCTAGCAAGATGCGACGTCTGTAACGGCTGTTTTTACAATACAATATACATTTAATAAACCAGTACTAATGATTTTCACAATCCGATTTTTTGAAATTCTGGATTCTCCTTTTATTCAGGTTTATATTTTCTCCGTCTGTTGTCAAAATAGTCGAACGAACATAAATATCCTAAAACCGGTTACTAGTTTAAGATCTCTGACTGTAGTTATCTCAAAACTATATTAAAGAAGTAAGATGTTAACGTTATATCTTATACCGACTCACCGTACAAAAAAAATCAAATTATGCAGTGAAATACGTGAAAATGCTTTCTCAATTGAGTGAACAAATTATATTGGAGAAACAGATGAACCATCATGAATACATTTTTACTCTTCATGTTATTGCCTACAGATCACTGATTTCTTCAGAGGAGTTGCATTTTCTGGTGAAAAATAAATTGATTAGTATATTTTATGCAAGTACAACAGTAGTTAAGAGGACTTACTACGTTCAGTCGAGACTTTTGCTGTATATTACAGGACTGAAAAAGTGCCATATTAATTCTGATTCATAAAGTACGATAGCACAATAAGATGAAGAACTTTGGCCTCAATTATAGACAACCTGATGGACGACTCGATGTTAAACTATATAAGAAATGTTCGTGAGAAAATAAAAAAGGCAGCAGCATGATTTTTAGAAGAAGTTACTCGTGCGGATTTCGGTTGGTTGAGAGCTAAATAATTGGATGAGGAAGACCAATTTTATAGTGGGATTCCGGAACTCTACAATAAATTTCACATAGTGACGGTTAATAAGGCTGAAACGATAGTGGTGGATCAAAAAATGTCTCATTGTGCTATGGGATTTATAAGGAGTAAGAAGCAGAGACTCTGGGTAGAAAATTCGGTGTCATAGGATGTGGAATTGAAAATGGAAGTGCCACAGATTTAACTATTTGAATCTTTAATTTTATCTTTTCTACTGAATATTTCTGTTGTTGGATTACACTAAGAAGTTTGGTTGTTTGCGAATGACATAAGGCTATAAAACATAAATGTTTGTCAATACCATTTGATAACAAACTTAGTTCAGCAGGATACATTAGGAAGTAGTGACGAAAGGCTTCCTCTGCAGTTCTTACCTTCGACTGTTCCCTTCGCTGATAAATTACCCAATCCCGCATGTCTTAAGATACAACCTACCGCCCTGCCTCTTCTTTCTGTAAGGGTACGTTTACACTGCAACTGAGATTTAATATTATGTTTGGCACAAGAAAAAGTGAATGGGTAAACGGAGAGAGGTTGTGAGAGAATTCCATACATTATTCTTCAACAGTTTCTTCTGGAACAGCTAATTAAATTTGGCATATACTTCAGAATAAAGCCGAATATACTTTTGAAGAAATCCGACTGGTTGTATAAAACCACTCTAATTTTAGGAAATATATTTCTCCAGAAGAAAGGCTGGCTACACTATCCTTCGCGGTCTCCAAATCAACATCATTAGAAGAATTTACTAGCCTTTATTCAATAATGTAATCAGTCAATAAGATTTTAATTATTTCCACAAAATTCCTTGCCTTCGAGATACTAGAATTTTTAATTCAAAGAGTTTTAATTTTCTACAGCATCCCCAGAAATAGTAAAAATAATAAAAACCTTTACAGCTGTTGTGACATCAAGAAGCGAATTGCTGATTTTTTTTCCGACCTGTGTGATTCTCGATGTTGGAATGAATTACAAGGTCGAAATCGTAGCATTCGCAGACTTTTCTCATTTCTGCGTTTTCGTTTTGTTGAGTATCGAGTAGCAGATGACCACTACTGAACGCGTCATCTGAGATGCCAGGTCTAGCCGCAGGCCCCGTCGCTACCTCTGCTCGCCCGTGTAAGCTTATTCTCAGATCCTCAGGCGGCTGCGCCAAGCTGATTGCGTTCCGGATATGTTACACAATCCTACCCACTCGTCAGTTATCCGTGAACGCAGTTGACTCGGGCAGATTCCCCCTAGCAAAAGTTACTGCCTCAAAGATACTGCAGGCTTGATTGATTTCAGAGAAAAATTAATCACTGAATATGGCAGACAGCTCGACTTCATCTATATACAATGTACGGTCAAAAAGTTTGGTGAATGTCTGAATAAACAAAAATGTATTATAGTAACAGTCCCTCTGAAATTACTTACCCTTCCTCGCTTTGAATACACGTGTATTATTCTCACCACTTCATAGGGATGGCGGAAAGGAAATTAGTGGGGGCATTTGAGGTCTGGTGTTACACACGACTGCTGAGGATAAGCTGAACACATTATGTTACTAATGATAAAGTATTCAGAAGAGTTTCTGAGGAACGAAAATTCTGGAAGGACTTACAGAAAAGACGATACAAGATGATATGTTTTGTCTCACAACGATTTGTATATGGTTATTAATGATTATTGAAGGAAGGATAGTAGGAACAAACTATAGAGAAAGAGGAAGATTAAGCTGTATAACTCAAATTATTAATGACATGAAATGCAACAGTTGTTTAGAAGACTGATATGCGGCATACATGGAGAAATGCTACAACCCAATCTTCTGATTGATAACTAAAAAAAAGACAATTTTTTGAAAGAGTTATACCAGTCGTCTTTCGTTAATGTCTTTAGGTACGTTGTTTTAGCTGTCTTGATGTCCTCAAGATATTAAAAATTTTTTTTTTTTTTTTTTTTTTTTTTTTTTTACTTATGGCTTTACGCCTCGTCGACGGCTAACGCCATTAGAATCGGGATGGGACTGGGGACAAGGAACGGGAAGGAATTCGGCCATGGCCTATTTGAAGGAAGCTTCCCGGCATTCGCCTGGAGTGATTTGGGGAAACCATGGAAAATCTAAATCTGGATGCCCGGACGGGGATTCGAACCCGCGTCCTCCCGAATGCGAGGCTTTATCTTTTACAATTCTGGAATAGAGGAACCAAAGCCGCACGTGCCAGGTTTGGCGAATAATATCGATGAGCGCATACCGTAACCATCATCAAAACTGTCGTCTTACTAAGCCCATGAGGTGAAGAAAGTGATCTGACGTTACTGAAAATCATCCAGGATATCTCGCGCATGAATGGCATAACGCAGATTCTTCCGGCTACAACACAGTATTTGATTCCCGAGAACAAACTATTCTCGAAACATTTTTGAGGTCACATGTAGACAGTTTGTTAGCACGAATATTCGAACCAGCTGGAAAGACTAGGTTCCACGGAAGCGGTTTTATTTTTACTGGCACAAAGGAGGAAATGAGATACGTACCTCCTTCAGCCCGCGCCGAAGCACCATTCCGGAAAACCGCGGCCGTAAAACGGTGCCACATGAAAGGGGGCTATCGGATCCGACATCAGTGCCCAAACGGCCCCCAGCTTAAGAAGCATCAAACAAATGGTGGCCACGAATATGAGTGTTTCTCTAAGCTGAAGACTTACAGTACAAGCTGCTGTACATTTTGCAGACAATGTAGTAAAAACAAATAAGAGAAGAGAAGCGTCGAGTTGCGTGTTGACAGATGTCACCTGCGTCCGGACTGTCACATCAGAGGCGTCAGCCGCCGACGAGTGTTGACGAATGTCAACTGGGCGGGAACTCAACACCTGCTATCGCTTTCATCTAAAATACACTGGCTCCCTTCCTCCGTCAACACTCACAGGGATAACATTATTCGCCGAGTATTAAGGTTTTTTTTTTTTTTTTACAGAAAATTGATTTGGGAAATTACTTAAGGGCCATCCGTAAACATGTAAACGGGGGGAGCGGGTAGTCCTCAATGTATGGTGTGAAAAGGGAAGGAGAGGGTAATTAGCTTCGTGACATCACGTTTGAATTGCTATTTCAATCAAGTTTGAAATTTCAAAATTTGTGATATCACAATGTGGGGTAGAGTGATCCACAAGGTCAGTTCGGAAAGGGGGAGGGGGTGAAGGAACCATTGAATTTTTGTGACATAATTTGATGATGGCCCGTCAGGGAGCGTCCATAAACGACGTATTCGGTTTATAGAGGTTGGCTGGAAAGCTACGGTGGGCTACGTGGGAGAGGGGGGGGGGACGATGGGTTCCGAGTCAGGCCACGTCGCTTTTCATTCATATTATTTGTCAGTTAAAATAAGCTACAGAACACAACAGCATGTGAATATTATTTACATCTTTAATTAACTTCGTATATAATTTACGATAGTCTGAAAAGAGAAAACAGCACATAATATCTTTTGGAATCAATAGGGGAAAAAAACAAAGTGCGACTCGGGGGGGGGGGGGGAGGTGGTAGAGCTACGCGGGGGGAAAGGGGACGGGGTCTACAGGAGCTATCTAGTTTATGGAAGCTCCCTTGAGTTTAATGCCACTGATGTGGACGATCGAAGAGTGAACAAGATTATTCCATGTGGAATATACAGGTATTAAAGCTTTTGATTACATATTCCTGAGCGACGGCAACATACTCCACCAATTTATTAGATAAATAAATTCGTGTAGACCGTAATGACCTGGTTACAGGGGATTCGAACCGTAGTCCTTTCAATGTCCTGTTGGACGCCTTAACCGCTCGAATTTGTTAGATAAGAAGGGAAATTCTTCATTATGTCTCATTGTTTCCTTACATCATGAAGGTATGAAATAAAGGTAATGTAATATACTGCAGCTGGCTTCATCATCAAGTTTCTTGCTGTTACAATCACAACATTTAGAATCTCCCTTTCATATGCTGCGAAAAGTTTGTTCGAATTTCCCCTGCACAGGACAATACGTGAACGACATATACTGTGGTAAACTCAAGTTGGACTGCATTAACGTCTTGTTTCAGTTGTGTAAAAGAAAGTGTTCAGAAAAAAAAAAAAATGAAAAATAGTTTTATTTTTTATTTTTTTTTCCTCACGTAGAAGACAGAGATAGTTCCTTAGATATGGTCCTATCCTCGAGCGTTATGACTTTAAAGGAAACAGGATTAGAACGCTTCGTTTTGGTGTACCGCGCAGCTACGCTGGTTCTTTTTCCTTACCGAGCGTGGTGGTGTAACGGCTAGCGTTCTGGCCTCGCATTCGGGAGGACGGCGGTTCGAATCCCCGTCCGGGCATCCAGATTTGAGTTTTCCATGGTTTCCCAAATCACTCCAGGCAAATGCCGGGATGCTTCCATCAAAAAGACCATGGCCGAATTCCTTCCCATTCCTTGCCCCCCATCCTTTCCCATCTCTAAAGACCTCGCTGTTAGAGAGACATTAAGCAGATTAAAAAAAAAAATATCCTTAATGGTTTCAACTTATTCAAACCAAAGATTTTAGCCACCTACGGCAGTGTCATGTAGGCCTATAGTGTGTTATGAATCCGTCCGAGGTTAGAAACCAACCTAGAGACAATGTCTTTTTAACAATGTGTTTCGTACATATTATATTGTCGCGTTGGAACCGGGACAGGTGTGAATTCGAAGGTTACTTGTCAATGAACACAGCACTTAAACTGAGAACAGGTTTATTGAGAACTCAAACATACACGCAGCACTGACTGCCTCTTGGGCAGAATGCTCTTCTATTTATACACAGATAGAACGTACTAGAGATTACAAGAGTAGTTAACAAATGAAATGTGTAGAAGTTACAAGTGACCTTAGGAAACATGTAGAATCTTCTGGAAATAATAAACAGAATTAAATAATTTTTTGTCAGTGGGCGGGATTGAACCGGCGACCTTCGGTACCGCAATTCGTGACGCTACCCGCTGCGCCATGCTGGCAGACGGTACACTGGCGTTCATGCGGCATTGCTCCCTCTCCTGAAGAAAACAGCGTCCCGCTGTTAGATTTCTTTTGGGGCACGCTGAAGTGTCCTGGATCTTGATCTTGTCGTGGGTCCTCTGTATGGCAGTTCTGGAGGGCCCCTCCTGTTTGTACTATTATCTTCCTGTCCGACTTCCTCAGTATCCAAACCGTCCTCAGAGTCCTTGAACAAGAAGCTGGTTGTGCCTAGCTGCTCGTCAGGATTGTAGTAAGGCTTCATGCGGAGGACGTGAACAATGTCCCTTCGCTTTCGTCGTTTCGAAGACGGCTCATAATCCTCGACTTCGTATGTGACGTCTGACCGGCGGCGTATGACACGATACGGACCAAAGTACCGCTTCAGTAACTTTTCTGATAGCCCAACCTTCCGGACAGGGGTAAAAATCCATACGAGATCTCCTGGGTTGTACGCAACAGGTCGGTGCTTGCCGTCATACCGCTGACGGTCCCTCTCCTGGGTGGCCAGTGTTCGTATGTGAGCCAGCTGTCTTGCTTCTTCGACCCTGGTAATGAGCTGTTTTATATAGTCATCCTGAGTGTCGTCCGGCTGGAATGGGAACAGCGTATCCATTGTGGTCTCAGCTTCACGGCCATGGAGCAGAAAAAACGGAGTGAAGCCTGTCGTATCTTGCCTTGCTGTATTATAAGCAATGTGACCACTGGCAGTATTGTATCCCAATCCTTCTGCTCAACATCCACATACATCGACAGCATATCGGCTAATGTCTTGTTGAAGCGTTCTGTGAGACCGTTTGTCTGAGGGTGGTATGCAGTTGTCATCCTGTGGACAACGTCGCATCTTGACATGACCTCTGATACTAGTCTTGACTGGAATACCTTTCCACGATCGGATATCATCACACGTGGTGCTCCATGCTTCAAAATAATGTCTTCTACTAGAAATTTTGCAACCTCTGGAGCTTCTGCAGTCGGCACAGTTTGGTGACAGCGTAGCGCGTGAGTAGTCGGTGCAGACTATTATCCATCGGTTACCGGTTGTCGACTCGGGAACCTCCCCAAAAGGTCGATCCCAATTCGGTGGAATGGAACTGCTGCAGGTGGAATTGGTACTAGATGACCTGGAGGTAATTGCGGCACATGTTTCCGTCGCTGGCACTCTTTACAGTGACTCACATAATGCTTGACAGATCGGTAGAGACCCTTCCAGTAATACCTGCGTCTGATCGGTCCAGGGTCTTCACAAATCCCAGATGACCGGATATTGGAGCGTCGTGGAAATACTTGAGAATAGCTGGCTGGAGATGAGCTGGAACGACCAGAAGCCACTTGGGGGCCTAGTGGATCGTAGTTGTTCTTATACAATGTCCCATCTATCAATTGAAACCCTCCTTTGGCCGGTTCTCCTTTCTCCAAGGCGTCTATGGTTCTTAATAACTCTGAATCTTCCCTCTGTTCAGCTGCAACGTCACCTAATTCAGCGAGGGCTGAAATTCCATTCATGCTGTTGTGTTCTATTAAAGGATTCCTTGAAAGGCTGTCGGCATCCTTGTGTTTGCGTCCGTTTTTGAATACCACCGTGACGTCGTACTCTTGAAGTCTAAGTGCCCATCTTGCTAGTCGACCTGATGGATCCTTCAAGCTGGTTAGCCAACATAAAGAATGGTGGTCTGTTACGACGGTGAAAGGTTTGCCGAATAAATACGGACGAAACTTGTTGATAGCCCAGACAACTGCGAGGCATTCTTTCTCGGTTGTAGAGTAGTTTATCTCGGGCTTAGAGAATACTCTTGATGCATAGGCTATCACCTTCTCAGCACCTTCCTGAATTTGCACAAGCACTGCACCGATCCCATAACCGCTGGCGTCAGTGTGAAGTTCAGTTTCTGCATTCTCGTCGTATAAGGCTAGAACTGGTGCGGAAGTTAGAGCCTCCTTAAGTGCCTGGAAAGATCTTTCTTTAGTTTCATCCCAGTAAAACTTGGCGTCTCCCTGCAAAAGTTCTTGCAGTGGACGTGCCATGTTACAGAATCCTTTTATGAAACGCCGGAAGTATGAGCACAGCCCAAGAAAGCTTCTCACATCACGAATGTGCTGAGGAGTTGGAAATTCCATGACTGCCCTTACTTTATCTGGATCAGCGCGGACGCCATCTCCGTTGACCAGGTGCCCCAGGATTTTTATCTCTCTGGCGACGAAGAGGCACTTCTTCGGATTGAGGCGGAGTCCTGCAGTCTGAACACACTTCAGCACCGTTGACAGGCGACTCAGATGTTCTTCAAATGTTTTCGAGAAAACAACAATGTCATCTAAATAACAAAGACACGTCGTCCACTTAAGGTGTCGAAGTAAGTTGTCCATCATGCGTTCGAATGTGGCCGGAGCGTTGCATAATCCGAATGGCATTACTTTGAATTCATAGAGGCCATCAGGTGTAATAAAAGCCGTCTTTTCTCTGTCAGCTTCGTCAACCTCGATTTGCCAGTAGCCTGTCTGCATGTCCATGGTTGAGAAGTATGTAGCTCCTTTCAAGCAGTCTAAGGCGTCGTCGATGCGCGGCAGTGGGTAGACATCTTTCTTTGTGATTTTGTTCAGCCGCCGATAGTCGACACAGAATCGCCACGTACCATCCTTCTTCTTTACGAGGACCACCGGAGATGACCAAGGACTCTCCGAAGGTTGAATAATGTCATTATGCAACATCTTCTCCACTTCCTCTCGAATTATTCGCCTTTCGACTGGTGACAATCGGTACGAGCGCTGGCTAATGGGCGGATGATCCCCAGTATTGATACGATGCTTTATCGTGGGCCGTTTCGTCTGACCTTTTTTTTGCTGGGGTGTGAATACACCAGAGAATTGGCGTAGTATAGCTAACACCCGGTGGTGTTGTTCCTTGGTCAGGCCGGACCCTATTGGCAGTTCCATAGTTGTTTCCTCCAGCGTGTTGTCGGTACTAGTAACAGAGCATGGATCTTCGTTAATGACGTTGAGCTCGCCCTCCTGGACTGGTTCAGCTGTCCCTATGCACATTCCCTTGGGGATAATTTGTGACTGCTCGTGACAGTTGGTGATCCAAATGTCTCCTCGACCACCGATAATGCTTATGATAGCCGCTGGTATGTAGATTTCTTTCGTGAGCCTAATAAACTTTCTACTATCGACAAGCACTTCAGGTTGCGGTCGTCCGTGTTTTTGACTGGGACTCTTCTCATTGCGAACGGCGGGATTGTCACGTTGTCAACGGCGAATAACTTCCCAGAAGATTCTGTGTTACGTGTACCCGTCGCAACGACTTCTTCAATTTGCAGCTCAGACGTTCCACAGTCAATGACAGCTTGGGATGCCTTAAGGAAGTCCCATCCAAGGATGACATTATGACTACATTCTGTTAAAATGACAAATTCAACTGGCTGGGTCCTGTTGTTGATGGTTATTCTCGCGACACAAGCTCCAGCTGGCTGGACGTACTTTCCATTTGCGACCTTTAGCACAGTTGCCCCCGTATCACGGAACATTGTCTTCTTTAGTGTGCGACGATAATTGTCCGACAATACGGAGAAAGAAGCTCCTGAATCAACCAGCGCCCGGACAGGTTGGCCGTCGATTATAACGTTGATGAGATTTCCCGACATCTTAGTGACTGTCATCCATGGAGGATTTTCATCTGCGGCGGCCTCACCTCCGTAGATGGTCGCCTTGCTTAGTTTTCCTGCGTGCGGCGGCTAGGGGAGCGGCTGGTAGCTCTGTCCGGCGACGATGAACGGCAGCGGCGCGTCGGGGATCGACCTCGTCTAGGGTACGGCGATGGGCTTCTTCCCGTAGGTCGACCGAACTCGTCAGCGGGTGGCTGCCTGGGGTAGAACTGTTCGGATGGCGGACGTCTTGCGGCAAAATAATCGTCAAATACTCGTCTTCTCTCTCTGCAGTAGCGTATGACATGTCCAGGGCGCCCACAGTGGAAACATACTGGCGCGTTGTCTTCTGTCCTCCAGACGTCCGTTCGTCTGCGGGACGTCATAGGTGCCGGAGGATTTGGTTGTGGCCGTGTCGGCCGGTTCCTAGGCTGCCGTTTGGCAGCTGCAGCATACGTCATATCAGGGCGAGGCCATTCTTCACGTCGAGTGCGATTGGCTCGGCAGACAGGAGCTATTGTCTGAAATACCTCTTTTTCCGCCGCGTCGGCTCCTTCATGACCCACTGGGCTTACATCCATGGCCATGATCTGATGCTCACTCGGTTCAAGAGTCCCAGCTGCCATGAACTGTTGTAATTCTTCTCTCACAATTTGTCGTATGAGAGACGCAAAGTCGTGCTGGTCTTCCACAACTGCCATAGGGACTACGTTGGGAAGTCTGTCATACTTCTTTCGCCCAACCCTCCTTTGTTGCATCTCCTCAATCCGCTGGCACCACTTGATGAACTCTTCCGTCGTAGCGACGTCTTTTATCAGAAGAGCTTGGTACATGTCTTCTGCAATACCTTTCATTAGGTGCGTGATTTTGTCGGCTTCAGTCATATTCGGGTTGACTACGTTGCATAGGGCCAAAACATCCTGTATGTAAGATTGCGTCGGCTCCCCATGTCGTTGGGCCCGGTTCTTCAGTTGTTCTTCCGCCGAGCGGATTTGTCGCTGGTGGTCCCCAAACGTTTTCTTAAGTTCCGTCTGGAACATTTCCCAGTTATTCAGTTTTTCTTCGTTGTTCTCGAACCACTGCTGGGCGGTTCCGTCCAGATAGAAATAAACATTTGCCAAGCACATGGTATGATCCCACCTGTTGTACTTGGCGACTCGGTCGAACCCTTTTAGCCATTTGTTAGGATCCTGTCCAGCGTCTCCAGAGAACACCGATGGGTGTCGAATGTGCAGCTGGCTTGCCGCCATGGGTTTCCTAATGACGCGGACTTTCGGAAGGACGTACTGAGTATATCCTTTGTAGTCCGGTTCCAGTCCGTGTAGGCGGCGACTTTTACGTTGCCTAATCGGAGCCACGACGATGCAGCTGTTGCACAGGGTACCCGGCGTCTCCACCAAACTATGTCGCGTTGGAACCGGGCAGGTGTGAATTCGAAGGTTACTTGTCAATGAACACAGCACTTAAACTGAGAACAGGTTTATTGAGAACTCAAACATACACGCAGCACTGACTGCCTCTTGGGCAGAATGCTCTTCTATTTATACACAGATAGAACGTACTAGAGATTACAAGAGTAGTTAACAAATGAAATGTGTAGAAGTTACAAGTGACCTTAGGAAACATGTAGAATCTTCTGGAAATAATAAACAGAATTAAATAATTTTTGTCAGTGGGCGGGATTGAACCGGCGACCTTCGGTACCGCAATTCGTGACGCTACCCGCTGCGCCATGCTGGCAGACGGTACACTGGCGTTCATGCGGCAATACGAAAATGCTTAAAATACTGATCTTTTGCTCTTTTAACTAATTTGGCTGTAATATAATTACAATTTCTTAAAACCACATATTTACCCCTTTAATTACTTTTGTCACATGAAAATAAATTAACTTTGCAACTGTCCTTTAACAAAATGTAACTCAAACTTGTAAGTTCAACTTTGATTCCACTTTCATAATCATTACTTAGTGTTCAAAATTTAGTTATCCTTCCTGTTGGAATCTGATCGTTGACACTGCAGCCCCAAAAACAAAATGAAAACTGGAATTCTCTTACTTGATGCACTTGCCCGTAGATCAGCTCTCTGCTGCTGCTCAACTGATAACGCTGCTCAGAAGAAACTCCAGACGTTTAAGGTGTTATGTTAATCATCTTAATTAATACCCATAATCCTGGTCCAGGTTCGCCAATTGCGAGGTTAATACTTACTTCTGCTGTTTGATTGGGCCCGTTATGCACTTTTGATTTTATCCAAAAATGTCAAACGTTAGCCGCCTCGCCTTTCTCTAAAAAAAAAATTAATTCATCAGTCATTGAAAAGAATTCTCCTTCGGTTTGATTTCTTTTTATTGTACTCTCAATATTTTAAAACTTTCACAAGTTTAACAAAAAAAAACTCAAACCAACAATTTTCTTAAGCCAGTCTACTAATCAACGAGTAACAAAAAAAAAAAAACCTAGATACAGTCAGAGATATTCATAGCTTAAATCTTTGGTTTACACGGTTACCACTTAAACATCCCATTATATTATTTTTATCTATTTCTTACGCAAGTTAACTATTCTATGGTTGTTATCTCACACACCCTGTATATATATATTAAAAAAAAAAAAAAAAGATCTTAAATGTACAAAATTTTTCCCCTTTACATATTTTATTATAACTATAGACTCTGTAAGAGCATTCTGAAGCTTGCATAATTAATCAAGGACTCAGCTGACATCAGAGTCGTAAACAAAGCATTAATTTCTCATTATTTGCATTTAATTACAATTATTTTTAATAATTTTTTCGTGGATTATTGATTGGCTTACATGATACCCGAAAGCTATAGGCTCGGAGTTGCACCTCTAGAGAGTAATACTTACTGCCTTAACATAACGCCAGTCGCGGATTAAAGGAGCTGTTTTACGAGCTATTATTAGTAAAAAATATTTTTGTCTAAACAGTTGTATCTCCTTCCATTAACGCGGAGATCTTTCTGTATCAGTTTTGACATTTCTGGGAGCAAAGTTTTCGAGCCAGCGCCAGAAGCTCGTTACCTCTGTTATCCTCTTTGCTATTTCCCTCCTTTCTTACGTACACACTACTCCACTCCTTCCAGCTATCTACCTCTGAGACCTTCTGTGGGTTGCTTACCTTGTATCCCCATTTCACCCTATCCTCTTTGGTATTCTATCTTTCCCCATCCTCTTTAAGAGGCCATATCATTTGAGCTTGCCTTGTTACCTTATCCTCCTTTACTGAGTCTCCATATGGCTCATTTCTTAACCTGTTCATTCTCGTTTTCCTATTCCGCTTCGGAAGGATTTCATTTCACTTGCCTGTAACTTCTTAATATCCAGTTTTTTTTTTAATTACCTGTTTCCAAGGTGTACGTGGGTAGGAAATAACACGTTCTGTTTGGTTCATATGGAGCATACTTGCTCAAACCAGTTCTCTGTCACTTTTTAAAAACTTTTTCTCCCTCTTTCACGTATATCTCCATTGCAAATTTAATTTTATCCAGCATTTTTACAGTGATTTAAGACTATCCGTTTTCATTAAGTGCTGTGCTTTCAACATAATTCCAGTCGGTAGCTTTCTCTTCTTCTTTCTGTTTGCGATAATGCACTTGCTTTTTTTCTGTTTTAAATTTATTCCATATAGTCCATACATATGCCCATATATCTAATTCTCATTTATTCATAAGATCTTTAAGTCACCCACAAATCCTTTACTACATATCTTATTTTCCATTTTTCCCGCAACCGTCTCCACTATTTCATCTATCAAAACCACTGAAGGCCAGAATGAGGGGAACACCCTTCCATTTAAACCATTTCATTATCTAGAGAATTTGTTTTTTGTCCATCAACTTTAATATAACTCACAGTGCCCCGGTACATTTCCTTCATCGGATGTATCATCATTATGGGAATCACCTTGCTTCCGCGTCCAGTATGATAAACGTTACAGTATAAACGTAGAACTTCAGCATTTCTTGACCATTTTTTTTTTTTACTTTTTTTTACTTTTTTTTACTTCCACATTGTTAAATAAAATATAAATTCTACTTCCTTGTATGAAGACATGCTGCTCTTCTCTAATTTCTTTTTAAACTTGACTATTCTATCTTCTACATATTAAAAAAAAAAATTGTCACTGTTGCCCATTTATGTGAATGTATAATTTTTACACTTATTAATGATTTATTTTTTTCTTTAAATATAGGTACAATTATCCACTTGTTGCAATCTTGCCTTCCACACTGAAATCATAAGAACATATTATTCATAATTCATACTGCAGAAAGTCTTCACTTTATTTGAAATTATTTTAGAAGGTTTTTACCGGTGGTATACGGTTTAACGAAACTTCCTTGTTGTTTGAAGCAATGATTCCAACATTCTTGAGTCTGAACCAAAGAAACGCAATTTGTAATGTAACGATTACAACTGCGTATTCTAAACAACTTACAGAAATAAGTTCTGAGGTCTCTGCCGCTGATTTGCAGTTATTTTGCGAGTATGTCACCAACGTAGATAGTTCAAGAGCTGGTAAACGCTGTAATGTGAAGTATGCTAGAACGCTTCCGTGGTCCGGATTTCACGTTAAACCATATCCAGTACCCAGTAGGATTCCTGGTTGGGCTCGGTGGCTACGATAGGGTTGGGATTGTGCGGCCTATAAAAAATCATTACGACCACAAGAATTTACAGTTAAAATTTATGAAGTAAACAGTTTTAGTTCTCGTAAATGGACAGAGAGAGAGAAAAAATGGATTTGCCTTTACTGTTCAGTTACGATTTCAGATAAATTAATAAGTCTCCCATAAATAACAAATAAATTGCGAAATAGTGATGTTTGAATGCGTGGTTAGTTGAGGAATCGTTTTCCGCTGTTTTTATGGGTGAGGACTGAAAGAAGAATCTTCGTCGTGGAATATGATGGTTACATTATGGCTGGTCTTACAGAGCCATTTCCAGTTTCTTCGCTGAACTTCTCTTACGATTAACGGTAAATACGATCTTCATTATCATGTTAAGCCATGTGCTTTCATAACAGTCAGAATAAATCGTTCTGCGGGAATTAGTTCCATTTCACTAATGAACAAGAACATCTGGCGCGTCCTCGAAGAATACGGAGTCGAATTAAAGAAATAAATCTCTCTGGCGTTGTAACGCGGTAATTAAGCTGGAGCGATCGATTATTGCTACGTAACACAGACCAGGGTTATCTGTCTTGCTTCCCCCAACACAAAAACTCCACTTCAAGTAAACTGGCTCTCACAATTTCTTCTAGCAACATGAGGCAAAGAGACCATCCTGAGAAACCTAGTGTTCTTAATGTTTGCTGTGTTCAGTTCGTGTACGTTAAAAGGATCAAGATGAATGATAATGAATTAAATCCGGCACAAATATTTGGAAGTGTATTACGGTATAAAATCATATTTTAATCATTATTTATTCCAGAAGTACTACAAAAAAGATACTGTTATACTCTAGTATCTCTCTTTTTAAATACACCACCACTATTTCACGTGATTTATATCCATCGTAAGAACAATTTCATGCTAATGCTTATTTGTTCCAAACTTCTATGGTTCGTTCAATCTAGACACATCACCGGCATTCTTTTAAAACCTTCAATTTTTAGAGGCTTAACGTTTATACTTCTCTAGCCAACCGTCTTGTAACCCTAATTTTCCCGATGTTTCACATTTTCTGGTCGTAATATTACTCTTTATACTTACAATTAACTCATTGTGTAATGTTACTCTTGGATTTTAGGTTTCAGATACTCCGGAATATGCTTTGGCTTATTACAACTTGAAAACTTCGGTCTAGTTAGTATTATGCCCACTGTGGTTATTAACTTTCTGGATTGTAACTTTAAGTGAGATAGTTTGAGATGCATTTACCTTTCATATTAAACAAACATTTCCAAAATAGAAATCAGGTTCTTTACCAAAGCCCATTTGATGACAAGATCGTAGCTCCGCTATGCAATGTTTCGAACGACTGTGCTGTCTAACGCCATAACGACTTTCTATAAGGTACTCAGAAAATTCTCGATGTAAACTAGGGCGGCAACATTTTTTACAGAACACCAACCAATTGCCCAAACTACAGTTTACTATTAAGATTGTTAAAACTTATTTAAAACTAGTTGGAAATAAATAAGAACAATCTTAAACGAAATTATAAAGAATTTATAAGGTTATTTTTAAAATGATAAACAATTTCAGTTCGTCGAAATCACGATCAAGTTGGAACAACATAATATGTTAATGTCCTCCAATTAAAATGATTGGCATTGAAATGTATTTAACACCTTACAGGCGCTAATGAGATAGCTGTCGAGGCATCCTAAAGCCACAACAACCATTCATAACAGTTTCACATAATATACAGAACAACGCATAAAAGAACCAATTCACATAATTAATATAAATGAACGTTCTCTCCATTTTATAGTTAAACCCTACTTAAATAGTTGACGGGAAAGTGGGTACATTGTTTTCACATCGAGGTCATTACAGCCGAGAGAAAATTGTGGGCATGAAACGGGAAGAAAATCTACCATGGCTGTTATGAAGGAACCATTACTGTATTCAGCGGAAGAGATTTCGGGAAACCATGGAAAATCGAAATAAAGTTTACCGGTGGGGTCAAGGTTTTCTTGAATATTACTCGTTCACCAACCAGACTCCGAAAATTTGAATAATCGTGACGACAACTGCTTCTTGTTATTCTGATTCTGTTTTTATTTTCTTCTTTTCGATGAGATCTGCTAGGACCACGTGACTATTTCATTTCTTCATCCTTATTGTTGTTTTATCTTCCGTTCAATCCAAAATTCCTTCACCATTTTACGCTGTTTCTTCCTTGTTTCCTCAGACTACTTCAGACCGGGTTTGTTTCCTTTCTACTTTGGACTCGATTCATACTTAACACCATTTTTCTAAAATCTCTCTTTCCGTAGTTTCCTTTCTCTTATATTATTTATTTTAAATCTTTCTTGACAACTCGAATCCAGCTTTATGGTGTTTTTTCTACGATAGTTTTCGTTTTATGGTTTTGGTTGCTTTTGTTTAAACAAAATTGGTATCATTATCGTATCGGATCATACAAAATAGGAGAAACACTTCAAGAATATTCTAGTTCTTTATCCACATAGATCGATGCACGATAATTGATAAGGTTTGGCTATAATATGCAGGTCATGCTTACCAGTAACGTATTCCAGTTGCTGTCTTTCATATACCAGTGTCGCATGTGGATAGGTTTTTGTGAAATAAATCTCACTTGCCAATGCTACGCCGTAATTTGGCTTCGCGCCATCAATTGCTACTGCGTAACACGAACTGGGACTTGATGGGTAATCTGTCTTTCTCATTCGACAAAAAAATCCATTTCAAATAAACAGGCTTAATTTATAGTACTTTCGTTGCTGCCATGTGTTAGTCCCCAAAAAGAGCAGTAAATCTACAGACTTGTGTATCTACATCGTTACTCCGTAATGCTAAAAATTGTGGATGGCGGAGTGAATTTGCGGCAAAGGTATATTTTCCTCAATGTTTTTTTTTGTCATGTAATTGGGACCAAGATACAGTTAAAATATTTTCGCGCACCGGTTCACGGCTAAGAAATAAAAACACATTTAGTTTGGGTTTTTATTTCATCTCAAGTTATAAAAATACTGCTTGTAGTAGAGGCAGCTTCTGTTGGTGTTGAAATTTTGTTATACGTGACAGCAGTGTTGCTTGACATTCCGGAGGATGTGGGTTCAATTCACCGTTCGGCTTTCCAGAATTCGGTTTTTCATGATTTCGCAAAATCACTCCAGGCGAATGATAGCCAATTCGTTCCCATTCCTAGACTCAGTCTTCTCCGGTGCGAGGTACTTTCAAACATGAATCCTGGCAGGTCTCGCCATTTCTGCGAGGTATCCTCTTTATATGTCATTAATAAAAGAAATCCTGATTGGTCTTACCAATACTTCCAGGTTCTTTTGCAATCTATAATCGATAGCACGTTCTGGATGATATGTATGGCCCCCAAGATATCGTCTCACACGTTTTTTAAAGCTATCACCTCACAGATAAAAATTTAATTTTATAATCCTCTCTATAAAATCACTGCTATTTATTGAAACATCTTAATAAATTCAAATATTTACAGTTCTCGTAATACAACATAAAATCTCACATATAACAATCTGTTTCTCCTTGGCTAAAAAAAAAAACAAAAAAAACAATACCATACAACACAGCCTACCAACTTCAACATATTAAAACATATTACAAAAACTTAAATTTACCCATTTTCACATACTACTATACTGTACGGCCTGTAAAAATAAATACATTCATACATTCCATAATTCGTAAAATGATTACTATTATTATTTAAATGTCTGATGTGGGATCTCATACATGCCCCCACTTTACAAAAATCAGCAGATTTTTTTTTTATTAAAAAATTGATTATTTGTTGTAAAGTACAACATGGTCATCAGACATTGCTTCTTTACACAATTTGTTTACAAGGTTTTGGGTACACTTTTGTCTCTTCACACACATCAGAATTAACTCATCGTCACAGTCAGATTATCAACTTACTGTTCACTTATTTATACAAGCTACTCTTCATTTAACCTTTATCATCTCTGACTTTCTACAATTTATTATCTGCTACATTACGTAGTCCAAATTTTCTTTCCGATTTAGGATAAACTAACCAACATACATTTTCATGTGGCTTCCCGTCAATCCTGAACGGCCCATGCTAGATGTCGAGAAAGTTTCCTATTTCATAGTTTATTTGACTTTATCGCTCTTGCGTCTTACCAAAACCAGATCAAACTAAATTCAAGGGGTTTTCGTCCTCGGTCATGCCTTTACCTTCTTTCCTCTTTTTTTTCTCTCTTTCATCATATTTTGTCAGCTTAATGTTATGCCCCCATAACGTTGATTTTTCTTTCTTTCTTTCTCTTCTTCCAATCTTTTAAAATTTCTTCTTGTAATAAATCATTTTCAACTTCCCCGCGAGACCATTCTAAGAACTCCATTCTACTTCCATCCTTGGATATAACTGGCATAAATGCATATTTCTGTTGTTACGGTGGCTATCATATGCACTCCATTCATCACCATTATTTCCTTTCATTCTCTCTACTCCTTCTTCCTCGTGATCAAACAGACAATTTGATACTTCAGATTCTTCATCTTCACAGAGTGAACTCATACCATGTAACTTATTATCTAAAACTTGCATATCTGCCCCCTCTGGCATCACATTTTCTTCTTCATTAATACCGCAGTATTTCCTCACATTAAAAATTTATTTCTTCATCTTCACCATTTCCTAATATTCCATTTTCTTCTTCTTCACATTCGTCGTCGTTTTCGTTACTATTATCTTCATCGCTGCACAAATTCAAATTCTCTCCTTCTTCACTGCCATCAGAGCCATAGCTATACTTCTGACAAACTCTCAAATTCTTCAATTCCTCTTGGTATAAGCTCATCTGTTAACATGCTTTCCTCTTCAGCATAATTTTCCATCTTCTCACAACATGCTCTTGGTTGTCGTCGTCCTCCACGTCAATTTGACCAACCGTCCAACTTCTCCTTCCTGCAACTATATTCACAACTCCTTGGAACAATCTGTGATTCCTCTTCATCTAAAGATTTAAGGCATTCTCACCATTTGAGTGTCTTCTTTTGTAAAATTTTGCGCATCCTTTCTGACAATTGATTCTTCATCAGAAAGCATTAGCATATTGCGGCTTATACTATGTATATAATTTTCATCGCGTCTCCTTCTGTACAGTCTCTATTCCATTGTTAATGTCATCGTCCTTCAGATAGGTCGTGCTTTTCTGTTTCTTTGTCCTGTTACTCTTATTTGCCGCTACTGTTCGGACCGTCCCAGTTGCGGCACCAAGTTTCCCATCGCTCTTTCTGAATCATGATGCCTTCCTTCTTCCTTTCTGTCCATCTAAACATTGTTGTGATGCCCCCCATTGGTGATTTTGCCGTCGGTCCTCATATTCCTCCTTGTATTTCTACCGGAGTTACCATTGAACTGTTCCTCTCTGTTGTATCCAAAAGCACGTCCTCTATCTCTTGCAAACTTTTCCCGTGTGTAGCATCTGATTTGACCTATTATTGTTTCGAAAGTCGTTTCTTCTTTCGTCTCTTGTCTCATGTTCATAGTATTACTCCACCGATCCAATCTCTCAACAGCTTCCAGAAATCTTCTACATTACTCCATTGAATTACTATCAACTTCTCCTGCACTGGTCTGGGCAATTTCTGCAACAAAACTTCGACCTTTTCATCGTCCTCTATTTTTGGTCCAGGTAACGAAGCTCTTTCATCACTTCTTCACAGAAATTTTTCATACTCCCATCTCGCCTGCTATAGTAACGGCAGTTCCAGAAATCTCTCTTTACTCTTCTTTGCTTTATTGGTGACCATATTTACTGAGAATAGTCGCAAAAATTCTTCATAATCTTCACAATCTTCATCATTCTCACAACTCTATGCAAATGCATCTCCTCGCATCATGCTTTTCACGTATTTTATTTTATCGGGATCCGACCATTCACGTGGCAATCCACTTTTATAAACTCTGACAAATTCCACTGCGTGCACACCTTTTTCAGGATCAAACTTCACTTCTGGTAATTTAAATGACTGGTGATAATGTTGCCTCCTCCCACAGTAGCAACACCTCGCTGTTCTACCTCCTCAACCCTCTGGTCAGCAGGGCTACCTCTTCTCGTACATCTTCGTTGACAATATTCATCTGGCTAACTACTTCTGCAATTTTACATGTCACTTCTTTGTATCCCTTATCCGTGACCATTAACCTATCGCCTAGTCTTGAAATTCTTTTGTTGCCGTTTCAGTCTTCTCTTTCAACTGTTCAATACTCTTCATACAATCTTTCTGGTTTTCATAAATAATTTTTATTTTCTCCTTTCATGACTTCCTGCTCTTCCTGTATCACTCCATAATTTTTCTTCACTTCTTCTTCAACTTTTTGTTGCACTAGACAAGCTATACCCTGTCGATTAGCTCTTCTTGCCTTTCAACGTATTCGTAGACCATTGCTACTTCCGTTTCAATACTTGTTTTTACGTTCTTTCAATATCTGCTTTAATTTCTCCATCTTCTCGTTGCATCTATCCTCCACTTGCTGAATACGTTCGTCCATTTTTAACATAAATCTTGTATCATCGTTCTCATCTCCTCAGTAATTTTCTGTTCACTTGATTTAAATTTTCTGTTATTTTTCTTTCCATTTCTGCTTTCTGTT
>JARYHS010011796.1:0-10000 GCA_031002005.1 Vandiemenella viatica
GAACCCTGAGTACAACGAGTTATCAGGCGGACTGAAGTTAAATGATTTTAAATGTCAAGGAGGTATTGTCATCGAGCGGCAATAAGTAGAACTAGACTGCTCAACTACGGCGGACATGTTAGAATGGTTAACTCGAGCGTTAGTCTGTGAAGTTTCCATCGTGTGACTTTTTTCCATCTGAAATGTAACTTCTGATGTTTTTGTAACCAGGGTTTACTATATTTACTTGTTTACAATACGAATAAAGTTAGTGTATGCTTCAAGCAAGTTTAATTGTCTTTAGTATCGTGTAATTAAATCTTTGTATATGTATCTTTCTCGAGTGACCTTACCTCCCTAACCTAAATCGTGTCCCTGCGGCGGAACGGATAGGGTGGAATGGAGAACTACCCCATTCTGCCCCAATCTTGGCGTGTTCTTGCATCACAGCTGACAACAGGGTCTCTTCATTTTATGTTTCAAGAAGTGAAATAAAACACGAATAGGACGAACCTTCTATGTTTCACCTGAAATTGTGATGCCTATTTCAAAAGTTAAAGAAACCACAAATTGGACGAATCTGAGATGGAAGGCAAATGTTTTAACAAATTCCCTATAAAAAAAAAAAAGAGATAGATATCACTATTAAGGAGACATAGAACTTTGCAAAACAAAAAAGTAAAGATAAAATTATTTAAGAAAGAGAATAAATTTATCAATATAAAAAAGGAATATGTCTGAAGAAAAACGAAAAAAGAAGGAGTTCGAGAGAGAATCCAAAACTAACGAAAGTGATTCTGAGGATTCTTCTGTTTGTCGTCTGTTTTGCAGTAAATTTTATTCAAAGCCAGTTGAAGGTTGCATCGCTTGTTCCAATGGAAGACAATTCCCGTGCGACGATAGATAGCGAAAGTGACGCGTCTATCCTAATGGGTGAATTATGTGAATAGGCATATTAAGAAAAGGACATAATTAATAAAAAATTATTGTTAAACCTTTGTAGTCAGTTAAAAATTAAATAAATGTAGAGAATATTTCTATTTTTCTGCATTTCCACTAGTTTTATATGGTTTTGTAATTACTTGTTCTTACCACCCCGTTCTGCCCCGTGTGCGGGGCAAATGACACAAAAAGTTACGTTTTTGAAATATATATATTGTTCTCTAGTTTTCTCACAATATTATTATATTTTTGTAATTAATACATTATAATGTATTCATAAAAAATTTCAGCTCTATTGATTAACCCTTTTGTATTTTTAAAACATATGTTCAACTTATACAAAATTTTACACTTTTCGCAGGCGTCATTATTGAACAATATGCTCTTGCTTGTCTCTTTTTCGGGGTTTGCGCTGCGTTTTTTTGTTTTTTGTTTTTTTGCTGATATCGCCAACGTTTCGGCACCAACCTGGAGCCTTCTTCAGGGCTTGAGGGCTGAAGAAGGTTTCAGGTTGGTGCCAAAACGTTGGCGATATCAGAAAAAAAACCGCAGCGCAAACCCCGAAAAAGAGACAAGTAAGTGCAATTTTTTCAATATTTTAAACCTTGTACCCCTTTCTGCCTCGGGTCCCCCCTACTTGTATATATATTATTTCAAAAACTTTAGTGGGTGAGTCTCCTTATCACGTAAACAATGCGATTCACGGGAGGCACAAGGACAATTGAATGACGCAGTTTATAGCAGCTTGACGGGAAAAAAAAGACTAAAATGTTGGAAATGTTTTTCTGAAGAGACATACGAACGCATGGGAAGGAGTGGTAGTCTTGTTTCTGGAAATGAAGTTCCCCGATGGAGCCCGTCAGAGTGTCTGCTATGTTCCACGGAGCTGGCGAGAAGGGCGTCAGTTTATTTTCCACGACAAGATCCAATCTAAAGTGGAAATTGGATTTTCCTTTTTAATTATACAGGCCGTGTTAAATTTCATCTCGCAAATTGCTACCGCTTTTTCTCTTCGCTGCATAACCATTCGGACTTAATTTTGTTTGTGCGCGGCTCGAGTATTGGAAGTGGCGCTGACATCGGCATAATTAAAAGGAGACGTGCAGGTGACTCGGCATGATGGATGGGATGCTGGGCCGACAGCGTAAGCACGTCTTCGTGCGCCCATCACTCCGCCTAGTAACATCGCAGAGTCTACAAGGAATCAATGTGATACCGGCTTCTTTATATAACAAAATGTTTAGACACCTTCCGTAATCACGGATTAATAGGTTACGCTATCTTGCGCATGCATAATTATATAGACTAGTATCGCCCAGGAGTCGAAATTCGTTAAGTTGTTTAGTTTCTTTCATGAAATAGTAATAATCTAGTAATTCTCTACATTACCTATAAAATTAAAACGATACACTCCATGCGTGACTGTATACTAAATTTCAGCTTCTAATCAAACCATAGCAAATGATGAAATGTATTTATCGATGGTTCATTTGAATTCAAAATATTCATTTTGACTTAAGGCCGGAAAACTGCTTTACCTTTATGAAACATGCGCATTTAAATGTATCTATCAAAATAGTCATTTTGTGTGTTCGCTATTTAAATTTGGTCTATTATTATTTTGAATTTCACGTAAATAAGTATTCCTTATTTCAATGAAATTACTGAAATTAAAAAATCAAAAGACACTTAAAAAAAGTTTAACATTTTAAATAATCAAATGACCATATAGTATCTGGCAGAATCACTACATTCTTTTCCAAAGTATTCCTTTCATAACTTTAAACATTAATCTCTACTTTATCCGAGTCTTTCGTTTTACCAAAGACCACAGAGTGTCTCAATGCGGGGAATTCACGTAAGAACGTTGGCTCCGATCCTATTTCAAGCGCACACACACGTTCCCAAATTAAATTATCTTAATAATCTATTTGTAACATGTATTAACTATGTTTATTATATTTTTGGTGGGTTGGGACATTCTCCACTAGTGAAAAAACTGTTACTGACCTTTTGAAATTTGGATTAACTGTTTCCTTATAGTTTCTTTTTTACGTTTAGCACTCTCCGGAAAAATCGCCACGAATTAAATTAAAAATGCCGAAATATGGCATGCTCCGCAACCGCGAAATGTTAGCTGCACTGTAAAATGACACAAAAGTTATCGGTACAGGGATCATATCAACCTAAATAGGTGCGTTTTGTCATAGTGATCATGGTTTGGTTGAAATTCGGCCTGGACCAAGAGTAAAAAGTTTACAGGAAACTCGTTCTGCGCATTCCATGTCGCAAACCAGAGACAAACTGCGCATTTGTTTACAACTGAAGCAATCGATTATCTCTGACTGCTTATATCGATTCCAAGATTTGTAAAATATGTTATAGTTATAATTTTAGCTTTCTGTATTTCTTTAAGTTCCTCCGTTCGCCAAATATTCTGGCCGCTAGCTGCGCTATCTACCAGCCCTCGAAATGTTGCTTCTTGCTTCTATATAAGTTCAGAGATTAATTTCGACTGCTTTGTTTCACCAAAGAAGACGAAGTAAGGCCGCTAGCTGCGCCATCTACCAGCCATCTGAGGGAACTACGTAGGCGAGCGAGTGTTTTATTTTACTTAATTTAATGTATTTATAACGCATATTATATATAGATTTTAGCTTCCTTCACTTCTTCTCCATATAATCTTTAACAATGCCAAATCTCACACTTCTCCGTGCGCGCAATATTCTTAAAAATGTAACATAAGTTTTCACTTAGCGTATTAATATATAGATATGTATGGTATTAGCTGAGATACTGAATCGAGTAACTGTGGAAAATACATCATCCATGCCGTATTATAGGGTAAAAACTTTGAATTATACAGAAACAATGCAATGTGCAATTCCAAATTAACGATACAACAGAAACATAGAATATAATCTTTAAATTACTTATGGCTTATGCATCATCGACGTCCACGTCATTAGAGGCGGGTAAAAGCTGGGTACAAGGAACGGAAAGGAATTCGGCCTTGGTCTTTGAAGGAAGCATTGAGTCATTCACGTGAAGTGATTTGGGGAAACCATGGAAAACCCAAATATGGATGGCCGTACTGTGATTCGACAACGCGTGCTCCAGAATGCGAGGCCAGAGCGTAAACCGTTTCACGCCAACACGCTCGGTTAATCTTTAAATTGGTCGTGCTGGGTAGCTGTTAGTTCATCATAGTTCATCCAGAGTGAAACAGCAACAAACGCATTCACTGCCTTATTGTAACAGGCAGGGTATGATGGAGGTCGACGCGCCCTGTAACCCCAACAACAACAACAACAAGGTTTCGCTGGTTTGCATTTCCTCCTATTGTTGGTAGATGTTATATGTCTTCTAGTCTTGTATGTCTTCATATAGGTTTTTTTAATTAAAAAATCTTCAGTGGTCGGTTATGTGGCCCAACATCCATCGGATAATTGCCAAACACGTTAACCAATGGATTTTTAGATACATGACATTGTTTGAAGAATTTTTTGCAAGCTCGCGGAACCGATATTTCAGCATTGGTAGATTTGCAGAGGCAGAGGTAGGAAACCTTGTGTCGAGGTGCAGGGCTCTCTGCAGAGCTCTGTTTTGAATTGTTTACAAGCGGCGATGAGGTGTCGCGAATCCCCACTAGAGGTGGGCGCCGCTTGCTAAAATCTCGGCGGCGGCGCGCCGAACATTTTCAGCCGGCGGCGGGCGTGACTTTTATATATAGATTTTATGATTATTTGTATATATCATTACTTAGTCTCAAAAAGAAAAAGTGACTAACGATTCACTTATATATTCAAAATTTTGCAGATTTTTGCACTCTTTGTAGATGTCGTGTATAAAGATAATTTTATTTAGGCGAACTGAGCTTATCCTAGACCTTTTCGCATAAAAGAGTAACCTAGTGACAGAAAGTGCTCCTTCATCGTTGTGCTTGTGCAGGCACACAAAGAAAAGCCTTGACGAGGGCAGAAAAACGAGGAAATGCATCCTGCTCTTTTTTATTCTGTTAAAGGAACTTAAAATATTTCCATCTTTAGGATCTGATGTAACGGATGAAGCTAAATATCTCCAACATTCTTGATCGATCGGATAATCGTTATCGGCATTTTAACGATGTTATATCGATAGCTTTTGCTGCAACGAAGTATCATTGGTGGAGTTTATAGAAGCAATAGGGTCCCTACCTTCATTTGTTTCTGGCACATTGAAGGCAGTGATTACTTCCTGGACATATAAGGCAGGAAAGGAAGTTCTGGTCTTTGGTATTGACTCCAAATACGCGTCTACTTCTCTCCGACCCATAAAACGATAATCCAAAAGTGATACTGTTACTACCGTTCTTGCGGTAGCGAATCGTTTGTCAATTTCTGCCACCATCTTGCGATCAAGCCGAAACATAACCAATAATTCGTCATCTAAGACAGAATTCAGGATGTCAGTTATATCAGAACGGAACAGAAGACTCACATTTATTGTACATATCTTTGAAACGACATGACCTCAACTGTTTCGCGAAACTTTTTGAAGAATTTTACTAGCTCATTTATGTCTAAAAGATTCGACTCACTTTGATTAATCTTTACCTCATCTTGTCCAATCTGTCTCAACATCTTGTTTATTAGCTCACTGTTGCATACGTGGGTTAATCTTTCCAGCAACTCTGGATATCTGTGCCAACGAGTTGGTCTTGCCGTTTTGATAGAATGAATGTATATAGTATTTCCTGATCCTGATACGAAGAGCGAGCTCTATTCAACTTCTTCATGCAATCTTTCTGTGTGTACTGGTTCCGTCTAATGTTATATATATAAATAGACGTGTGTTTCCCTTTATTTCACTTTTCAGCCACCAGTACCTAGCACAAATCACTGATCTTTGTGTGTGGAAGTAGCATGGAGTTTCCTGTCGTGCACAACGTTGGCCGAATGTCGATAGCTATGGGGATGTGGGAGATATGATGGTTAAAAGTGGTCGATGCAGGGCATTTTCGTATTTCGACCAAAGACATGTGACTCCGTATCTGCCACTCTGCTGCCACAACTACATAGCATAGACCAATGGTGTTTGTGTTTAGTAGTGGTATCGTGTCTCCTTTCGTGTACTATGGTGGTTAGATGTCGGTAGCTTTGGGGGTGTGGGATATATGGTGGTTGAAAGTGGTCGACCTGCTGCACTTTTGTGACGGGACGTCATTTATTAATTATTATTATAGTATTTTAGTATCGAAATCATGTAAGTTTTCGAAGTTTCACTGCAGCCAGACGTCGAGTAAGCACGTCATGTTGTTCGACTTTCTGCCGATCGACAGTTCGGATTACAAGCTACACGTGCAGTGCTGAGCATGCAAGCCAATACTTTTCCAGCAAGCTAGAATACATTGATCACTCTCACTGCTTGACTGACGATCTACAAGATAACATCTAGGCCTCGGAGATAGATATTCGCTGCACCAACCTTACCATACTCTGTTAGTTGTGAACTGTAGGGCTAAGTTTCATCCCTAGGGTCAGTATTACGGGTTACGGAATACCTCAAATCTTGTACAACATGGTGATTTACGGTCGAGTGCAATTAAATAGGGTTTCCAGAAACATTGTTTCATTTCAAGTAGCTCTTGCTGCCCACTCCCTCTCCTAGTTACAAGTTACCCTCGATGTTCATGTTTATTTACTAGCGCAAGAGAAGAAGAGGATAGGTTCAAAAGAGAAGAGTTCAAGGGCAGAAGATACGAAGAAAGTCGGCGTAAGTCATAGGGCATCGTGGGTTAACCATTTGGAACCCACGAGTCAGTCAATCCTGGCACACCCATTCAACAGTCATAGCACGATCCTATACATATAGGGTCAGCCACATTTTCATATTTCTACCAAAAACGTATGTGTCGTGGTGTATCACTTTTCAGCCAAAACTATCTAGCTCAGATCACTGGTGTTTGTGTGTGGTAGTAGCACAGAGTCACCCGTCGATAACAACGTTGGCCGAATTTCGGTAATTGTGAGAGTGTGGGAGGTATGGTGTTTGAAATTGGTCGATCAAAGATATTTTCGTACTTCGACCAAAGACATGTGTGTCCGTATATTTTACTTTGCTGCCTGAACTACATGGCGCAGATGACTGGCGTTTGTGTGTGGTGATAGCATCGAGTCTCCCATCGTGCACTATGGTGGTTAGATGTCGGTAGCTGTCAATCAAAATTCTTTACAAACACGAACCAAGTCGTGGGTACCAGCTAGTCATTTTCTAAAATATGATCGGTCTTATCATTTTCTAGATATTAACGACGTTATCAAAGAAATCCACAAACTCTTTTCCCATCTTTTGGGCATGTGCTTCTACTTCTGGCAAGGGATATCTCTCTTGACAATATTCTTTTTACGAGCGTTTCAATTTCTGGAATCCTATTTATGCCTCCACTGTCACGAGATTATTAATCCCATGACCAAGACACAGATGATATTCCATATCAGCCAACGAAACTGCTCTTCGCACGTTTTCTCCAGCTTCAGTGACAGCTAGAATCTTCTTTTCATTCGGTCCCAACTGTTTCTTTATGTCTCTTATCATAAAATGTATTTTGTCTCCAGTCTTCATGTCCTCCATACTTTGAGTACTCATGGATAAATACTTCACTGTTTTTACCACATTTAGGGTAGCTGAGCAATAGACGTGATCGGAATTCACGATTTGCTTCTTATTGGCTTCTTCTATCACTAAACTTCCGAAATATTTTCAACAAAAACTAGTTTGGTTTAAAGAGTCATTTTTTAACATTAGTTTCAACTAATTCAAAGTCATTTGAACACTTACTTATTCACTCAATTTAACCAATTAAAAAAAAAAAACCACACACACACACACAAAAAACGCGTCGTCGTGTTAAGAAGTGTTGCTCAAGGACACACCGCGAAGCAAAGGATGGTGGCGGCGCGCCACTAGACGTGGCGGCGTCACGCTGGCGTCACGCCGGCGTGATCCCCACCCCTAATCCCCACACTGGACAGGCGTACTCGAGTATCGGTCTGACCAATGAGCAGTAAAGACGCACACCCGTAGATACTGAGAGATCGCTGTCCCTGTTCAAAATTGGATACAGGGCTTGTAGTCTGGCACTAGCTCTTTTCCGAACATCTTCAATGTGTGCACGCCACGTCAGTCTACTGTCGAGTGTCACACCGAGATAGCGGGCTGTTCTGGCCCATGGTATGCTTTTCCCATTTAACTGAAGCTGAAGGTCAAACTGAATTCGCTGACTAGGCCCCATTCTTTTGGTGAGCATAATTGCTTGAGTTTTGGCGGGGTTGATTTCAATCCGCCACCGCCTCTCCCAAGCTACCGTCTTCTGCAGGACTTCCTGCAAGCGCCGGGTGGTTACAGCCCTGCTGTGGCTGCAGGTAAAGAACGCCGTATCATCAGCGTAGGTGGCAGTACGGACCGTTGCCTGAGTTGGCACGTCTGCAGTATAGAGTGAGTATAAGGTCGGTCCTAACACCGAGCCTTGAGGAACACCTGCCATGATTAGTCGTCGAGATGAAGTTGACGGACATTTGTCGTGGCTCATGGGTGGTTTGATTGGTAACTATTAGGTAACGCTAAGGCCAAAACTTCCAAATATAAATAAACAATACAATGAGTGACTCCAAGTAAACAATTCATCAGAAGCGGATAACATAATCCTTAAAACGGTACCTCAATTATCGATTTTTGTTACGTATGAAAAGTTAAAAAGGGTTTGTCACGAAAAATCACCTTCTCGTGATATATATAAGGTTAGTTCTGATAGTCGTGTTGTCAGAACAACAGTACCAATCTGTAGTAACAGCAAGATGACGTGGAGCTGGAGTCTGAACTTGGCATAACCCACCAGGTTGAAGTACGAAAACGTTCAGATTAACATAACGGACGGCAAGGACAAGGGAATTTTGCGCAGTTTACTCACTTGAAATTCCCAGGAGAGTATTCAGATTTGTAAGGTATCCAGATTCCCCTCCCCCCCCCCCCAAAAAGGAGCAGACACTGAAAGATTCGAGAATTCTGTAAGTCATGGTGAACCAGATGGCAGCGCCATCCAGTGTACAGATTCCGTGTCATGACGGCTGAAACTAGAAGCCGTTTTCAATATTTATAATATATTTTTTTATATATAAATAAATTTTTAACAAAATGGTTTAAAAAAAAAACAATGCAAGAATCTACATGGAATACACTACAAAGTAAAAGATAGGTTTTACGAAACAGTCTTCTCAATAGAATACATATGGGCAGTGACGGAGCTAGGAATTATTCTAAGCGGAGCAAAAACTATGAGATTGAAGCGACTTCGAACATTACTTCGCCGCCCCGATTATCGCCGATTGTCACCGCCGGGGGCAGAAGATGGAAAGGTCGGCACGATATAAATTTATCACGATTACACCGCCCTCCTGAAGTTGCCGCCTGTGCAAGCACCGCGGTTTGCCCCCACCTCCCTAGAACCAGCACTGCATCTGGGTGCCCGGCAGTGTGAACGGCAAGTGCAGTCAACTGCCACACTGCCTAGTACCGTTTTCTCGAAGCAGTTAGGACAATTTTTGTACCTCAGTTTGTTCGATAAGTTTGAAGCTTCATGTCTCAAATTTCTATTATACGTGGACATCAACAATCTTAGCAAACACATTAACTTTTGTTTCGCTCCTGCTCTTAGTTTGGATGTTATTCATACGCAAATTTCAGTAATTTTGTCACTCTCTCACTGACTGACGATCATCAGTAAGGTACTTCCGATAGTCGTAGGAACCTGAAATTTGTACACACATTTTTTTTTATAGCTTTAGGCCTCGTTAACGTAGAGGTCATTACGGGTGGAAAAGGAGTGGTGATTGAGAACGGGAAAAATGTCAGTTATACCCTTTTTGAAGGAACACCTAAGGGAAACCATGGAAAAACCCGAGTCTGAATAGCTGGACGGAGATTCGAACCCATGTACTTCCATGCGAGGTCAGAGCGTTATTGCTGACCCACGACGCTAGGCTCATCGAAACTTATTGTAACAGCCCTCATACCTGAATTTTGAATAGTATTGTACTGTATG
>JARYHS010011797.1:0-13304 GCA_031002005.1 Vandiemenella viatica
ATAGGAAAGTATATTACTTACTCTGCTCATCGTGTCAGATATCAAATATTAATTAAAATTCTTCGTCACTTTTTTAGGCATATAAACAAAAATTTCGAGCCAAATATCAAACCGTACTTATAGTCTGCTTCCACATATACATCTGAATTTAGTTCAAGGAAAACATGACTTAAAATGCGAGAAATGCATCAGCAAATAATGCCAAAAATCGGGTTAATTTTTCTCTTGGTATATCCGCCCACATTTGGAATAAAAAAGGATCTTAAAGTAGGCAAAAAAATAGTTATACTACTTCTCATGAAATATGTCAAACAGGTATTAATAGGCAAAAAATACCACTTATTGTAACACACACTAAAGGAAAATAAGAAACGGGAATTTAAATTCGTCCTTAATTTCGGTCGTGCATTTGTGCCTCCAGTTACATTTGCAAGTTTTTATAGTGTTATTAAGGACACGGGGGGTTTATGCAATCTTTCATCTCTTCTTATGCTAACCCAAAGAACTCAAACAACTGCGTCTCTTATACGGCCACTTAAAATCTGTAATTTGAGATATATCGCCTGTAACATTTCCTTAATGTTTTCGTCGATGGAGTAAGATATGATTATAAAATGGTGGCACACATTGAAGTTAAATGCCACAAATGTACGTGCTGAGCCTGAGGTCTGTTGTAATGGACCACGGAGATAATATTACCTTGCGTAATAGAGACCGCAGTGTAGAGAAAATATCAGTGCTGATGGGAGAAATCCTTGGAGGTCTGTGAAACAAGATAAACGTCTAAACATGGCAGCAGTGCGTGTGGCTATACGAGGCAGAGCACGCGAGGTCACAGATAATAACACCGATACCGCCAGCAGCAATCATCTGGCATTATGCAGCGACACGGGCGCCACTGGTCTATGGCGGCGGCGGAAAGAGTTATCGCTACGGATATCAAAAAACGACTCACAGAGATAAAAAAAAATCTGACATGCAGTTGGAAATGGACACTGGCGTTTTGCAAGGACATTCGCATGGACCCCGTTACTAACAATACTATAATTTATTGTTCATGATTGAATATATTCGGTTCGAATCTCAGGAAAACCGAGAATATTAACGTCGCAAATATCATTTTTCTTTTTAATTTAAATTGATTTCAATGCAGCGTATAATTTCATTACACACCCATTCACATTTTCGTATTAATTATATCCCAATTCTTTTTACTGCAATTTCTGGACTAACTTTATTTTTTACCTTTACGAATCTTAATATTAAATTCTTTCAGTGGTTTGGCAATTGTTCAACATTTCTCTCTGTAATTTATCCCATTCCTTGACTTCCTTAAGCACAATAGAAAATTTTCTCACATCCTTCTGCCCGAAAATGATCAAAATTTTCTTTCCCATAAACTACTCTCAATTATGTGCCCATATTCTCCGAAGCTTCAACATTAATAAACGCCTTGTATACTCCAAGCACTCTCTTCACCCTCCTCCTGTCTTTCAATGAATCCCACTCAAGCTCCTTTATGGTTGTGTTCTGCAGTAATTTCCAGAGACAAATCTAGCAGCTCTTCTTTGCACATCCTCCAACTCCTGTATTTGGTGTCCAAAACATGGGTTCGAATCTGTGCTACCATGTTGAGCTTATCACCAAATTTATGCCAATATTTTACACTTCAAGTCCTAAACAAGCAACAAGTAGTTCTTCACCACCATATAATTAGTCTTTAGTTTTTTAACTTTGCATCCAATAAGGTGACAATTTTTGGCATTTATCTTCATTCCATGTAGAACTTCCCAGTTAGATATTCTATACAGGTCATGCTCCAGATTTTCACAGTCTTCTCCCGTTTTTATCCTAATATACAGCATTATGTCATCAGCAAGTAGTCTAAATTTGACTGTAAACTATGAATTCAGTCACACATTAGAGTAATGAATAGCAATGGTCCCAATACGCTACCATGTGGCACTCACGTTTTTACTTCCACATCTTTTGATAGTATATTCCCTCCCTAACTCTTTCATTTCTACGTTTTAAGAATTCCTCTACATAGCAAGTCCATTTTCATCATTCGGGTATTAGTAACCACTTGTATGGATCTGAAGTATTAAAAAATTAAGAATGATTTTTAAAACTTCATTTTATGCCTTAGGGGAAACAAGTGTTGAATATTTATCACAAACCAAAGTCTGAAAGCTACGTTCCCCCATTACATATTTTCCATAGGGCAGATATAGTCACTTAACGATTCTTTCGCGATAGCCTAATAAACTACTAGATTTTTTAGAAGTGATTAATAATTTTGTGTTCTTCTAAACAGCAAAGAATTGCAAACATGGAACAAATTTTAAAGTGGTAATTTTATGTCTTAATGAAAACAGGTATTCATTTTTGTGTACCAAACAAAGGCTGTCATAGCATTTGTTTATATGGGTAAGAGATTTAAAACAATGGTAAACCCAGCTAACAAAATTTAACATATCTCTATAAAAAAAATATAGATGTTAATATACTTTTGTTTTGTATTCTTCAGCTAATAACCTCGTCTCATAATTTAACAAAATTGATAACGAAATATGATCAAATGTTTTGATTATAAAAATTTAGTGCTCCCTTCAGCTAACTATTACCGTTCCTCAACGTTCTACACATCAAATGGTGTTATATTTTTGAAAGATTTTTGTGTCAACTATCTTTATCGATTTCGAGGTTCGTTTTAATATGTACATCGTAAGCATATTTATTTTAAATTGCTTCGCAATGACACATTCAAAATGCTTCAATTTCATTTTTACTTCCGCAATATCTAGTATCTAGGTTTCATTTTAAAGTAATGTGGTTCGTGTTTAAAATTCAGTATATTTTTATTATTGTTATTATTTTTTGCAGCTCTGTATCTGATAACTTCTATTCCACGACTCTTCTATAAACTATGTCGTTGCCAGCTTCCGGAATTGTACTTTTACAGGCACAATTTTCTCAACATCCTTGCGTACTAGCATACTCCAAACACTTCGATATGTTTTTATCTTTTATTTCCGCAGTGTCTAAGCTACAATCCTAATTTCGGCTATCATGATTCCGTTGTTTCTGACATAACCCCCGGTGGATTCAAACGTGGTTCTTTCGAAAGACTATACCAGAATTCATTCAAATACTTCGTTCCTGATATCCTAGACGTGGTTGAGCTGTAAATCTCTAAAATAAATTTAAAAAATTACATAGGCATTAAGTTTTTCTCGGCGTTGTATATTAATGTAATGTTCGTCATTTGAAGATGGCAATGGAATGTTTTTATAACCGAAATATCTATAATTATATATATATATATATATATATATATATTATGTAATATAATGTGGTTACTAATTAATTATTACTAGAAAAATTCCAAAGAACATCGTTGTCGTCGAAGTTGTCTCAGGCAACAAAGCTACAATCTTTGATAACTAACATTAACATAAGCGTAACTACTGGTTTTTACGTGAAAGTAAGCCTTTCATGTTATCAATATAAGCAATTTTCTAAAATTAGTCTGAATACTTGATATTCAACTAAAAAGGGGCGGAAGAGAATTCAAATTGTGTTGCAATGCTAGATAAAGCAGCATAATGAGACAATTTTCATCTTCAATGGCAGATGAGGTAGCATAACGAGACACACCTATTGCTTGATACTGTGAAAACCCAGTCAAAATCGATTCAGAATTTTTCAAGTTATGCTAGATTAATCGCGAAACTAATATGCCGCAATGTCCAAAAACATAAGACAGATTTTAACTCGGACCTCAAACTTTCAGATTGTGTGAAAACGTATTCAGCATCTGTAATTTCTGCTTGATGTATGATACACATATGTGTTATGCATTAATGCACATGTTTCTATTTTTAAGCAGATATTGTGGTCAGTTTGAAATGCTGCCTGTACAAAAATTACAACTGACATTTGGTATCACAAGATCCAACCCACCCCGTTCTGTGAACTGTGGAGGTAAATCGACGGTTAGTTTAATTCCGGATACGTTTTGTGACAAATTAATGAAACTTAGTATACACGATTTTTTTGGGTGAGTAAAAATAGAGTATGGGTAAGTCAACTCCAAACTACCGTACAGAGCGTGGTGGGGTGAACGTTTAACGTTCTGGTTTCGCATTCGGGAGAACGCTGGTTCGAATCCCAGTCCGGGCATCCAGATTTGGGTTTTCCATGGTTTCCTGGAATCACTCCAGGTGAATGCCGGGATGCTTTCCTTCAAAAAGGCCATGGCCGAATTCCTTCCCGTTCCTTGTCTCAAATCTCATCCCACCTCTAATGACCTTAGCCGTCGAAGAGGCGTTAAAAAAAAAAGAACTACTCCTTTCTGGGTAGTGTAGGGGTGTATCTAGTTTTGCTTTACTTCCTGAAAAAGGCTGGCGCAAATTTAATGAAATTAGGTGCACATATTTGTCATTAGTGACTAAAAATAGGACACGGATAAAACAATGCTAACTAGTCCGGCAACCCTGGATACTGTTTTAATACTTTGTACCATTATTTCCCTGTCAGTACTTGCTATATCAACTAAAAATCGTATCCTTTTCTACCAACGTAATGGTTTCTCACATAACTGGCAGCCCATATTTAATAAAATTACCTTTTTAATATTCTATTTATATTGTTTGTGTCATTTATTTTACTAATACTTTTTTCACATCTGTTGACCTAAACAACAGTTTAGCTTTTCTACATCTACATCCACACTCTGCAAATCTCAAACATTGTAGGTGGCAGAGGGTGCTAAGCACCAAATCCTAAACCCGTGCATTCCAATCCCGAATAGCACTAGGAAAGGAGCTGTTAATTCCAGATATTTATCTGTTGCGCTTTACTGGTTAAAAATTACGTAACAATGAAGGAATTATTACAGCTATATACTAGTGTATCGGCTCATCAAAGCCTGGGAGATGTGAAGTATTCCACAATTGTAGTATGATACTAAAGCCAAAAGTGGGCTGGTTGTTTGTTTGATACCTGTGCTAGCCCACTACATACTGTGGCAGTGTGGGGTAGGGGAGAACTTTGAGTGACAGAAGAGACAGAGAGAGCGAAAGAGGGAGAGAGCGACTCATCAGCATGCGGGCCTCGTGATTGGTCGGTTCCAAGCTGTCACTCAAGCCCGCCCCTCCCCCCACGCGGCGTCCATTCAAAGCAGACAGCTGTTTGGGGGGACTCTAGATAACATCACGTCCCTCCGGTATGACAAAACCACACACAACACGGGCTGCACGAATGCCGAAAACCAAATAAAATAAACTCTCTGCAGAAATACCGCATTTAGCGTTTATCTTTGTCAAGATTTTCTGACGAGAGGCTAATCGTAATTAGACCATCTGTTCCCCGTGACTTCGTACACGTGGACTCAAAATTTTATTGCTAGAATTGGATGTAGAAAGCTGTAAGTTACGTGAAATATGTCCCAGAAACTTATTACGAGAGAAAAGAAGCCTGTGAGATCGATATAACAAAACAGAGGCTTACACACGCTGTCCGATTGTCTGTCAGAGTTTTAGTTTTCGAAATTCTGAAACAAAAACTGAGGTGGTTAGGTTGAAATGCGTCCTGGACCAAAAAAATTCGTCAGAGCCAAAAGAATTACAGAGTGTAAATACAAAATTGGTGATTTGTTTTCTTCCTAACGGTTGTGGATAGAATAAAATGCTGTCTGCACAAGAAGATAAACGTTAAAAAAAATCACATGGAACAATATTTACAAATAATAATTTTGACAGAAGTCCTTCCTAATGATCAAATTTTATGAAGATTGGTTGAAAACATAAAAAAACAAAAAGAGAGTTATTTTCGCAGTTATAATATTGGTGTGGAAAACTCTCATTATCTACTAACCAAAGCCAGATTCCAAATACGCGGGCAAATATGTCAAATATTAGCTTCGAGCCTGTCAAAAATGATGGTTTGAATACAATATCCAGGCAGTTCATTTTTTTTCCAATTGGTTAATTATATGGAATTGTTATTACATAATGCTAATGGCCTTGATTTTGTAATGTTCTATATATTTCATTTGCAGTTCACATAGCGATACAGTAGTAACTTCTACTGAATTAATGGAGATGGAAGTATAGAACCAAGAAAATTAAAAACAATTATGTTTCCCACAAAAACTTTTGCTGTCAATGTAAAATCAGTTTTATTCCTGGTCCAGGCACAATTAAGCACGATAAATATGAAACTTCTTTACCCCCCCCCCCCCCACCCCAATAAATAATACTTCTAGTAACATGGCGCTTATGAAAGCAATTTAAATGGTTTGTAAGACTCATTTCAGAGCGAATTATGCTGTAACAAAATGTGTAAGTTGCGATTCTGGTCAACTTAGCCCCAACCTCCATTAACATTGCATTCGAAAATCATAACTTTTATTACCCTCATATGAATAACGACAGGCAGCACCTATGGTGGTAGTCTGAATTTATTATGGAAAAGATTGCAAAAAAAACGAATATCGACCATTTTTAATGAAATCTTCGTGATATGAGTACCATACTGTGGTTAGATTATCAGAGTATTTGACTATGATTTTTTTTTAATGACGGAAAGTATAATATCAAAAACGGATAACGGTAATTTATCTCGGTGATACATTTCGCGATTACGTAAATTTCTCTTAGTTTTTAATTAACTTCATTGTTTCTTATCATCTGCCAAAAACATTCTTAGGTTATGTTTCAATCTCGTTCTTATAACTGGTACAGATAAAATAACGCAAACTTGGAATACTCTTCTCCTTGCATTAATTTTTGCATCTAGTTGTCATAAATAAACAAAAAGCAACATGTAAATTTAAACGAACGTACCAATTGTAACTTTGTAACATATGATTGCCTCGCATTAATTTTCTATCTCTGCTCGCCGCTATTTGGATGCAAGAATATCGTTGTTGAATTGCGAATTATAAATTTAAATCATTTTTAATTATATCTTTCGTAATATGAGTAACCTTATTCTGGTTAGATTATCAGAATATTTTGTTAGATTTTATTTAAATAAATGCATTTTTTTAATTTCGAATATGGATGACTGTTATTTATTTGACTGATACATTGCGCGATTACGTACGTTTCTCTGAGTTTTAATAAACTTCATTGTTTCTTATCGTCTGCCAAAAAAAATCTTAGGTTATGGTTTAACTTAGTTTTGATAACTGATTAAGATAAAATAGCGTAAATATTGAAGATACTTCTCCTTATATGAATGTCTGCTTCTAGATGTAAATAAACTAAAAGCAAGATGATGGTACGAATGTAATATGGTGGTTCATAATGGCAAGTGAAGGCTGGCACGTGACGATTCTTTAGCCAATAGCTGTAGTAGCTATAGACGATGTACTCAGACTCCAGATTAGCGTTTTATATAATAGGATTTGTATTTCATTTTTCCCTACACACCTACAGCCAGAAATGTGTAAAACTGTAGGTGGCGTAGGGTGTTTTGTAACAAAGGTAATTTCTGCTCTGTGCATTCTAGTGTATTGTTTTTATGAATACTATCATCTCCTAAAATATTCTACACTTCTAACATCTGGCAAATGTGAGAATTATTGCACTGTAAGTTTCACATTCTACAAAAATTATTGACCAGGATGATATACAGAAAACTATTAAGGGTGGTAGAACAGACAGTAGGCGTAGATTAGTTTGGGTGTAAGAAAAGCCACGGTCAAGGCCATGCCCAAATTCCTTCCCGTTCCTTGTCCTCAGTCCCATCCCGCCTCTAATGACCTCGATGTCGACGAGACGTAAAGCCAATTAAAAAAAAAACAACGCTACAAGAAAGCAATTCTGGGTTCAAGGTTAATACTTGAAGAGCAGATCTAGAAAAACAGATATAATTTTTATGGCACTTATTGATTTAGAAAAAGCATTTTATATTGCCGCATGAACGCCAGTGTACCGTCTGCCAGCATGGCGCAGCGGGTAGCGTCACGAATTGCGGTACCGAAGGTCGCCGGTTCAATCCCGCCCACTGACAAAAATTATTTAATTCTGTTTATTATTTCCAGAAGATTCTACATGTTTCCTAAGGTCACTTGTAACTTCTACTTGTTAACTACTCTTGTAATCTCTAGTACGTTCTATCTGTGTATAAATAGAAGAGCATTCTGCCCAAGAGGCAGTCAGTGCTGCGTGTATGTTTGAGTTCTCAATAAACCTGTTCTCAGTTTAAGTGCTGTGTTCATTGACAAGTAACCTTCGAATTCACACCTGCCCCGGTTGCAACGCGACATAGTTTGGTGGAGACGCTCGTACCGATTGTCACCAGTCGAAAGGCGAATAATTCGAGAGGAAGTGGAGAAGATGTTGCATAATGACATTATTCAACCTTCGGAGAGTCCTTGGTCATCTCCGGTGGTCCTCGTAAAGAAGAAGGATGGTACGTGGCGATTCTGTGTCGACTATCGGCGGCTGAACAAAATCACAAGAAAGATGTCTACCCACTGCCGCGCATCGACGACGCCTTAGACTGCTTGAAAGGAGCTACATACTTCTCAACCATGGACATGCAGACAGGCTACTGGCAAATCGAGGTTGACGAAGCTGACAGAGAAAAGACGGCTTTTATTACACCTGATGGCCTCTATGAATTCAAAGTAATGCCATTCGGATTATGCAACGCTCCGGCCACATTCGAACGCATGATGGACAACTTACTTCGACACCTTAAGTGGACGACGTGTCTTTGTTATTTAGATGACATTGTTGTTTTCTCGAAAACATTTGAAGAACATCTGAGTCGCCTGTCAACGGTGCTGAAGTGTGTTCAGACTGCAGGACTCCGCCTCAATCCGAAGAAGTGCCTGTTCGTCGCCAAAGAGATAAAAATCCTGGGGCACCTGGTCAACGGAGATGGCGTCCGCGCTGATCCAGATAAAGTAAGGGCAGTCATGGAATTTCCAACTCCTCAGCACATTCGTGATGTGAGAAGCTTTCTTGGGCTGTGCTCATACTTCCGGCGTTTCATAAAAGGATTCTGTAACATGGCACGTCCACTGCAAGAACTTTTGCAGGGAGACGCCAAGTTTTACTGGGATGAAACTAAAGAAAGATCTTTCCAGGCACTTAAGGAGGCTCTAACTTCCGCACCAGTTCTAGCCTTATACGACGAGAATGCAGAAACTGAACTTCACACTGACGCCAGCGGTTATGGGATCGGTGCAGTGCTTGTGCAAATTCAGGAAGGTGCTGAGAAGGTGATAGCCTATGCATCAAGAGTATTCTCTAAGCCCGAGATAAACTACTCTACAACCGAGAAAGAATGCCTCGCAGTTGTCTGGGCTATCAACAAGTTTCGTCCGTATTTATTCGGCAAACCTTTCACCGTCGTGACAGACCACCATTCTTTATGTTGGCTAACCAGCTTGAAGGATCCATCAGGTCGACTAGCAAGATGGGCACTTAGACTTCAAGAGTACGACGTCACGGTGGTATTCAAAAACGGACGCAAACACAAGGATGCCGACAGCCTTTCAAGGAATCCTTTAATAGAACACAACAGCATGAATGGAATTTCAGCCCCTCGCTGAATTAGGTGACGTTGCAGCTGAACAGAGGGAAGATTCAGAGTTATTAAGAACCATAGACGCCTTGGAGAAAGGAGAAACCGGCCAAAGGAGAGTTTCAATTGATAGATGGGACATTGTATAAGAAAAACTACGATCCACTAGGCCCCAAGTGGCTTCTGGTCGTTCCAGCTCATCTCCAGCCAGCTATTCTCAAGTATTTCCACGACGCTCCAATATCCGGTCATCTGGGATTTGTGAAGACCCTGGACCGAATCCGACGCAGGTATTACTGGAAGGGTCTCTACCGATCTGTCAAGCATTATGTGAGTCACTGTAAAGAGTGCCAGCGACGGAAACATGTGCCGCAATTACCTCCAGGTCATCTAGTACCAATTCCGCCTGCAGCAGTTCCATTCCACCGAATTGGGATCGACCTTTTAGGGAGGCTCCCGAAGTCGACAGCCGGTAACCGATGGATAATAGTCTGCACCGACTACCTCACGCGCTACGCTGTCACCAAACCTGTGCCGACTGCAGAAGCTCCAGAGGTTGCAAAATTTCTAGTAGAAGACATTATTTTGAAGCATGGAGCACCACGTGTGATGATATCCGATCGTGGAAAGGTATTCCAGTCAAGACTAGTATCAGAGGTCATGTCAAGATGCGACGTTGTCCACAGGATGACAACTGCATACCACCCTCAGACAAACGGTCTCACAGAACGCTTCAACAAGACATTAGCCGATATGCTGTCGATGTATGTGGATGTTGAGCAGAAGGATTGGGATACAATACTGCCAGTGGTCACATTTGCTTATAATACAGCAAGGCAAGATACGACAGGCTTCACTCCGTTTTTTCTGCTCCATGGCCGTGAAGCTGAGACCACAATGGATACGCTGTTCCCATTCCAGCCGGACGACACTCAGGATGACTATATAAAACAGCTCATTACCAGGGTCGAAGAAGCAAGACAGCTGGCTCGCATACGAACACTGGCCACCCAGGAGAAGGACCGTCAGCGGTATGACGGCAAGCACCGACCTGTTGCGTACAACCCAGGAGATCTCGTATGGATTTTTACCCCTGTCCGGAAGGTTGGGCTATCAGAAAAGTTACTGAAGCGGTACTTTGGTCCGTATCGTGTCATACGCCGCCGGTCAGACGTCACATACGAAGTCGAGGATTATGAGCCGTCTTCGAAACGACGAAAGCGAAGGGACATTGTTCACGTCCTCCGCATGAAGCCTTACTACAATCCTGACGAGCAGCTAGGCACAACCAGCTTCTTGTTCAAGGACTCTGAGGACGGTTTGGATACTGAGGAAGTCGGACAGGAAGATAATAGTACAACCAGGAGGGGCCCTCCAGAACTGCCATACAGAGGACCCACGACAAGATCAAGATCCAGGACACTTCAGCGTGCCCCAAAAGAAATCTAACAGCGGGACGCTGTTTTCCTCAGGAGAGGGAGCAATGCCGCATGAAAGCCAGTGTACCGTCTGCCAGCATGGCGCAGCGGGTAGCGTCACGAATTGCGGTACCGAAGGTCGCCGGTTCAATCCCGCCCACTGACAAAAATTATTTAATTCTGTTTATTATTTCCAGAAGATTCTACATGTTTCCTAAGGTCACTTGTAACTTCTACTTGTTAACTACTCTTGTAATCTCTAGTACGTTCTATCTGTGTATAAATAGAAGAGCATTCTGCCCAAGAGGCAGTCAGTGCTGCGTGTATGTTTGAGTTCTCAATAAACCTGTTCTCAGTTTAAGTGCTGTGTTCATTGACAAGTAACCTTCGAATTCACACCTGCCCCGGTTGCAACGCGACAATATTATGAACTATGGAAAAGAACGGGTCAGGTTGGATTAAAATACGCCTTTCTCGAAATATTTATACTGTATATCAAACTGCGACTCCAAAGAAGAAATGAACCAATAATAAATTAAAAATACTGTGTGTTACATATGACCACCTATCTTCTATTTGCTAATTAGCTTATTAACTAACTGCATCTACATTATTTGTTGCAAAATAAGATTCTCCTCAGCACTAAAAACTAAATGTATTCCATGAATGAAAGTGTAATTACTTTAAGCCAGTTTCATTATAACTATTTTTATGACCGTATTAATTTTAATAACACTGTTGTAATTATTGTCATAAATTATTTATTGCATCACTGTTCTGTAGTCACTAAGGGGACCGTGTTATGTTTTGCAAAATTTAACACTGTCTTGTAAAGCTGAATTTGCTGGATAATATATATAAAAACATCAAGCACCTGTGCTTAAGTGTTACTGTATAAGTGCATGTATCTATTATTATTATTATTTTTTTTTTTATTATTATTTTTTTTTGCTTATGGCTTTATGCCTCGTCGACGTCGAAGCGTCCCAGCATTCATCTGGAGTGATTTGGGGAAAGCATGGAAAACCCAAATCTGGATGCATGGAAGGGGATTCTAACCCGCGTCCTTCCAGATGTAAGGCTAGAGTGTTACCGCTCACCCACCACGCTCGGTGAGTGATGTAATCGTGAGTGTTTTCTGGGTAGTTTATTTTTGGTGTGGATGATAGATTACATATGAGAGAGGGAGACAACAGGTACCGGTACTTTCAGGCCTAATCTACCGAAAAACACGATGAGTGGCCAAGTAAGACGTTCCCATCAGATGGTCGAATCACCATGAATAGCGTCGCATGCCCTCATTCTATCCACGTTGCGGAGAGATATATGCTTTAACTCAGGATTTTGTTACATAATCTGGTGGTTATGAATCCCCTATGATGAAAATAGTTTCCATTTCAGGGGCTCGAACAGATGAACACCGTGGCGAGTTCCAGACAGTCTTGGAATCTCAGCGTCCACGGGCTATGGAAGATGGTAACAGCAGGATACTGCTGTAAGTATATTACTACTTTAGTGCTTTGCTTATTTTTTTGTCAGTTAAGGAAATTATTTGAGAGAAACTTAAGCTACCAATAGTACTGAACTCTTGAACTATCAGTTGTGAATAAATTCAAACAGTCAAGTAATTTCTCGTTTTGTTCATGAATAATACGGCTTTTTTTATTTATTGGCATTTGGGCTACGCACCCATACAGCGATGTACAGGTTTCATGGATACTACAATGTTATGGGACAGCCCATATATGTAATCATACAAGATCAGCTGCAGTGAGAGTATTATCCTCTAATTAAATCTAGACATTTTATAGGAAGTGTTTCGACATGTACAGAGGTAAGACATACAGTTAGCTTTGACATCTGCGTTAGGCTACTTTGCCGTATCCATGATGATACAAACTGGGGATATTTACAATATACATTAGTTATAATTGGCTCTAATTCGTACATAACATCACTGAAGGAACATTGCTGTCCTAGGTGTAATAATACGGCTTTGTATATACGGAAATATATTGCTTTCATATATCCGAAGTAAGATATGGAATACTTCTTTTGAATGTTCTGTGAATGTTTTGAATTTCACAGATTGCAGTTATTGTTTCAAGAAGATAATTATTAGTGATGAAATACATGCTAAGTGTATTTGTATTTCGTTAGCTGGCACGTATTCGCTGTGCTCTCACCGTTGTGTTGGTAGAACTGACATGGAGCAATGCGGCAGATGTGGCCCTTGGGAGCTAGTGTGTGGCGTGTGGCAGCAATGTTTTCCAGCGACTGAAAATCCCTGCCAGGCAGAAGGAGAGGAGATAGCAGAACCATCTCTGGCTGCAGATG
>JARYHS010011802.1:0-14487 GCA_031002005.1 Vandiemenella viatica
TGCGGATCTAGAATCACTTCGGCAACTCTTTTGTCAATCATTTAGCGGACATTAGCATGGAGGAAGGAAATATATGGAGGAAATTGCCGTAAATCTGTTAAGTAGGCTCTAAACTCGCCCGCATGGCGGCAGCAGCGGTATTGTAACCCAACAAATGCAAGTTCCACTGTGTCTGATGTTTGATTATTTCATTTTGTAATGTGCATAAGAGTTTTATAATGCCATCTTGTGTTGCATACGGTTGCACAAATAGTCAAGATAGGAAAGAACCTGGAATATCATTTCATAGGTAAGTTGTATTCTAATAATGTTGTTGAAATGGTCAGTGGGAATCGTAAACTTTGGCGCATGTCTATAAATACTTAGTCATAGATCTCAATGGGATGACTTTGTTCTCTAAATTTTTGTTGGTGTAGTGTAGAAAATCAGCATACCTTGCTATTTTGCACATAATAGACTAGCATTAATTTTTAACGAGTGTTAAAAATGAGATTTAAAGGGGTGTGTTTTACATCGTGGTTCAGTTAATTTAGTATTGCGCTTTCCTTCGTCTCGTTGTAGTTTATACTGTATGATGAAATTAAATGTATTAAATTATGCTAAGCAATCTAGGAATCTTGATGAAGCAAATGATGTTACCGCAAAATACAGTTTGCGATTGTGTGTGGGTATGTCTACATAGTTTGATATGTAACGCCAATTTAATGGAGATTGTGGTTAGGTCTAAATGCAGTCTGTACCAGAATGGTTTGTTGTTCCATGAGGGACAAAGAATTTATCTATTACTGTTAGTAATTTCATGAGAACCAAGTTAGTGACAAAACGTGTATAGCGATGGAAACTACTTCCACTTCCAGCTATTCCCAATTTAGCTTACGATGTGTGGTAACAAAATAACTATTTTTATTCTGGTCTAGGCCTCATTTCAACCTAACCACAAGTGGTAGTAAGAACAACTGAAATATCCATTCTGCATGTCCACCATGTAATTCATTGTGGCTTTGGCAGAATTAATTTTTAGTCCAGGCCGCATATCAACCCAATCCCAGTATATCCCGAATACTAAGCAAGATATCCAAAAAATTATTCTTTATTTTCTATTTGTCTCGTCGTGTTGAATAAGAATTGATCATTAAATTTGACTTTTGAGAAATGTTTCTTCTGCATTTCAACTCAAGAAAACCTCACTTTTGATATAGTATATCTCGAGAACTAGGCGATATATCGAAAAATTTTTATTCTTTATTTTTATTCTCTCGTCTTTTAAATAGGACTCCGTCATCAAATTTGACTTTGGCCAATTTTTTCTTCTGAATTTCAACCTAAACCATTTCTCATTTGAGACAAAATGTCTCGAAAACTAAGCATGATATCAAAAAAAATATTCTTCATTGTTATTTGTCTCATCGAGTTACACAATAATCCATCTGCAGATTGCGACGTTAGGTTAATCCTAGAGTCCCCTTGAGGTTTTTGTAACATATTACGCCGTGTCTGTATGGTGTAAGGTGACAAGTCCTTACACTTTAATTTTTGTGAATAATTTTGTTAAAAGTTAATTAAATGTTAGTCTTGCTTTGTATTGTGCATAAAAATGTGTTAAATTGTTATGAAAAAATGATAAAGATAAACGCATTATTAAAGTGACAGAATATCTATGGACAATGATTATCTATGATAATGTATATCTTATGATAAGAAGACAAAGAAAATATGGCAAGGGTATGGATGAGAATAAAATATATCTGGTAAGTTGTTGAGTAAAATGGAATGTAAGAAGTGTGTTTTGACCCTTGTGAATATAAATAAAAGTGTTTTTTCGAGTGTTACTTCAAAGAATTCGTTGTCTAGATATTTATTATTTGTTTGTTTCTGAACTGTGAATGGAAATAATCAGCCGGTTTCAGCAGCTTAGATTACAGCTTGAAGACGGGCAGATTACATTTACCTAAACCTAAATACAGGAAGAGGGGATCTTACAAGTGGCTGACCGTAAAAGGACACAGAAAAAAAAAAAAAAAACTTTAGTTCCGTAAGGAAAGAGCCTGGCAAATCTTCGGAGAAGAGAAAGAAAAAGGTAAGACAGAAAATACATATTAATAACGTGAAGTAGACAATCAATAAATGCAGATGTAAATCTGAGAAGCTATTTGAAGAGATATGATAATTGTTTAAAATTTGAAGAGACTCATAGCCGCGTAAATTACTGAAAATAGTAAGAGTAAACTTCAAGATATGGTAATGAACGTTTTGGTTAAGTATTAACGAAGTAGATATTATCTGTGACTGTTTGCCGAAAGGAACTTGCTTTAAATAAAAGTAATAGTAAAAGTAAATTGCAGTAGAGTGAATAATACTTTATATTAGCAAAATAACAAGCAGGAATATAACAGTTAAAATGCCGGGAAAGAAATTCATCTCAATGTATAATGCATGCACGAGAAGTTAACGAGCAAGAATAGTATCTTTGATAAATTGTGGAAGTAAATTTGCTGTAGTTAAAAACTGATATTTTGAATGTGTTTTTGTGAAAATAATTTTTGTAAAGATAATATGTATGTTGATGGAAGTTTTTTGTGTCTCTAATTCTGAGTCGATCTACTGCGTTGTAAAATTCATTGTCACCTCGTTGAAGGCTTTCTTTTCTCCAGTCTGTATTTACTCTCATAAAATTTTTAATGGGGTTGAAATAATTGGTGTGAAGATTTATTCTTGTGTGAAATTTTGTGTGTAAAATGGAAAACAAATTTTTAGTGGTAGATTCCGAGAGTTCATTTAATGGGACGGGAAGCGAAAATAGTGAGCAGGTTAAGGTTTCTGGAAATTTAAATAACAGTTTGGATTCGGGTTGCGCGTATTCAGATCAGTCAGTGTGTGATGTTAGTATTCAAAAAGTTCATGAGTTATCTCCAGCTAGCGTAACTCAAAAGAAATTTGACCGAGAAGAAGATTATTCTTTGGAAATGATACTAGCAAAAATATTACAGAGCCAACAGGAATTAAAGCAGAGCCAACAGGAATTAAAGCAGAACCAACAGAGATCTGAAGAAACAAATCAACAGCAGATAATGAATATGCAAGAATTAAAACAAACCCTGCTACAGAATCAACAAGATTTAAGACGAGAATTACAACAAAATCAACAGAAGTTTGAAAAGTTAACACTACGACAGATGGAGAAAATGCAAGAATTAATTACGCAAAACCGACAAAGAATGGCACAAGAATTTAATCAATGGAAAAATGAAAATATCTATATTAAGCTAGACAATGTGGAGGAGCGCATTGTTAAGGAAGAAGAGAATCGTGAAGAGGCAATGAGGCTGGTATGCGATGAGCAAAATAAGTTGAAGAATGAATTTTCAGGGATTAAACAGGAATTTTGGCAAGTTCAAGGTGAGGTCATGTGTTGCAAAAAGACAGTTGAACAACAATGGATAGAGGTGAATCAGCGAGTTGACGTGGTGCAAAACAAAATCGAATGCTGTGCCGGCAACAATTTAGTACCGTCCGGTCAAATAAAATTACCGGAAGTAAGTTTTGTTCCAGGGGGCGAGATTCATCCGCACATTTTTGTAGAGATTTACAGAAACGCACTACCAAAACACTGGAGTGATGAGGAAAAAATTAGATATGTAAAGATGATGATGAAAGACGAAGCATTGGAATGGTCGTGTGGAGTAGCGGAGAGCAGTATTAGCTACGGAGAATTTCTGCGAAGTTTTTTGAAGAGGTACTGGTCGGGGGAAAGGCAGAGACGTGTGAAACAAGAATTTAGGAACAGTTGTCCATACAAACGGCAATTTGGTAGCCTTCGTGAATATTGCGAAAAATTGATGAAAGGACTGAAATACTTGTCAAACCCAATAGAAGAAGACGAGAAAATAGAAATTTTGGAGAGAAAGATGCCGCGTTGGGTGCAGGAAAGGATGTTGCTTACGCGATGGAATAATCTCCAAGAATTTTTAGAAGGAGTGGACAAGATAGACAAATTGGACGATAGGAGTGTAAGAGATCAAAATTTTACCGGAAGTTCGTATGGTGGAAAAGAGCAATCGGGACAAGTATATCGGGAAAAGGATGGAAAGAGAGATGATAGAGAAGTGAGACCGGCACAAGAATGGAAAGGAAAGCCTACACAATAAACAATGGAGCGATCGAAACGCTAGAGAATGGAAAGCTTTCAACAATGAAGTAGAGGGGTGGAGCGAGTAGAAAGCGGAAAGCAGAGTGACGAAAAATGCAACCAGGGAAATTAGAAAGGGCTTGTGAAGAGGTCCGTTCCCAGCCCTATGAAAGGAAGAGGACCAAGAAATTTTAAAGAATATAGATGTATGTTCATGAGAGTAAACAAAGAAGAAGCAGTAAAACATAGGAAGACCGTTCTAGAAGATGTTGCAAAACATTTCCAAAGAATAGAGAGAGAGGAGAGCAATCAGAAAACGTCAGTAGAGAGTGACAATCAAATCAGAAATAATGAAGAAAGGAAGCCATTAATGGATAAAACACTGATGATTGATGAAGTAGATGAATGGGTTAAACCAAGCAAGAAGAGCTTGTAAGGAAAAATTAGGAGTGGAAACGGTAGAAGAAGAAGATGAGGAAGACCTCGTAAAACGGTTAGAAGTGGGAAAAGAGCAAGAAGTAACGGTGGAAGACAAAGGTCCGTTAAAATGGTGGAAATGCTTGGAACAAATTGTGAACAATAAACGAGTTAACAATGCCGAGGAGAAAATAGTGGAAGACAATGAGGCGATTGGTTTGGCCAGAATGATGTGCTGGGAGGACAAGGATCAGGAGAATAATGGAGAAATGATAAGAAATGAAGAATCTGGTATCTCTTTCTGGCGAAATGAGGAAGAAAATTACGATGTGAAAAGAGAAGAGGAAGACGGGGAAACAGACAATAGGGAAAACGAAGAGAAGTCTGTAGAAGAAGAAGAAATCGAGGAAGAATATAGTGCAGAAGAGGAAGAAAAATTTAACGGAACTTTGACAAAGAAATACGTAACTGATACTGAGAATGAAGAAGAAAAGGAGGTGAAATGTTTACTGATAAGGAAGGAAGGATCAGGAAGAGGCAAAGATAGTGAAGCAATCAAATTGATGAGGAAGAACAAAGAGCTAAGTTACCGAAAGGTGGAAGAAGAGGAAGCAACAAGAGGAAAAGTAAAGATGAAGGACAAAGGATCGACATACAGAGAAGACGAGGAAGCAACAAGAGGAAAAGTGAAGATGAAGGACAAAGGATCGACATATAGAGAAGAAGAGGACGCAACAAGAGGAAAAGTGAAGATGAAGGAACGACGTTCTAGGAAGATGGAGTTCGAAGTAGGGGAGCTAGTATTGGTGAGGACTCATGAGCGATCTAGTAGTATAAATGCGGAAATTAAGAAATTTTTTGATGTATATGAAGGACCGTATAAAATTGTGGGGAGACCTCATCAACATGCATATTATCTTCAGTACCCGAAATCTGGTAAAGTGTTAGGTTTAAGGAACCTGAAAGATTTGAAACTGTACATCGGGTGAATGAGAGGATGAAAGTTGCAGAGAGTGAATGTAAATATTGTGAACTAAGAGAAAGAGATCAACAAAATTTGTGGGGAAAATTTTGATGACAAGTAGCGGGGGGGATATGTAAGGTGACAAGTGCCTTACACTTTAATTTTTGTGAATAATTTTTGTTAAAAGTTAATTAAATGTTAGTCTTGCTTGTATTGTGCATAAAATTGTGTTAAATTGTTATGAAAAAATGATAAAGATAAACGCATTATTAAAGTGACAGAATATCTATGGACAATGATTATCTATGATAATGTATATCTTGGGATAAGAAGACAAAGAAAATATGGCAAGGGTATGGATGAGAATAAAATATATCTGGTAAGTTGTTGAGTAAAATGGAATGTAAGAAGTGTGTTTTGACCCTTGTGAATATAAATAAAAGTGTTTTTTCGAGTGTTACTTCAAAGAATTCGTTGTCTAGATATTTATTATTAGTTTGTTTCTGAACTATGAATGGAAATAATCAGCCGGTTTCAGCTGCTTAGATTACAGCTTGAAGACGGGCAGATTACATTTACCTAAACCTAAATACAGGAAGAGGGGATCTTACAATGGGTTAGTCCATGCCTCTCCACTCCCCCCACTCCTCCTCCGCCCGGCTTCACTTCATTGCGTGGTGAAGGTCGCTTGCCTCGTCTCCATATATTTCCTTCCTCCATGGACATTAGTCGAAATTATGGAAAATCATCTGTTTTATTCAGACACATCGTCCTTGCTGTTCTATTTGGTGTACGCACCCCCGCCACTAGCTTCAGCAATTAAGTGTCAATGCGTTTATCTGGAAACAAAGTAACGCATTCAGTGAATTATTAGGTTGTTGACGTTTAGCAAACTCATCCCAGTTGAAAAACGTTTCGTAAACCACAGACAGATATGGTAGAATCCTTGTCGAAAGATAAAACAGCCTGCGTGCCGAAAAACTGAAGGTTTACGGTGTAAAAACATTAGCAAAATTGCCGTATATCAAATTTAGGATTTTTAAATTGCTAAACACATATGCCTACGTGAAAAATATAAAAGGTGAGTAGGGGCGGAATAAGGAAGCTGTATAATCCCAACTTCCGGTCACGTGACACAAAATGGCGGCTTCCCTTCCCCTTTTCTCCCTCCCCTCCATGACGTCACTTCCGGTTGGCGGGAAATTCAAATCTAGTGCAGTGTTGCCACATTGACGGCATGACGACCGCATATTTCAAATTAAACATATATAACTGTTATTTATTCTTTTTTCTAGCTGTTATTTCACTTATCTCCAACAAATGTAACTCTGAAATCAGCGATATTATTTACGATTGTGTCCTATGTGATGTAGATATTCCAGCTGCACAAATGTTGCAATGTAGCATATACACACTTCCTGCCACCAGGTGTCTCCACCGAACAGCGCATGCCACGAGAAACTTCATCTGCGCATGCGCCGGCCAGAGATATTCCACTTCGCGACGAGTTCTTCTATCCTTGTCTTGCGGGGGAAAACCCTACCATAAGGTATATTTGCACAGGTGTCAACATGTACGTACTTGCTCGGCCGCCGAGACCCTGTTGTGACATGCGCGATAACTTGCATAACTGTCGCTAGGGTGCGACACACGGCGGAGCGTGATAGGCACTTGTCGCTAGATGGCGGGGGTGTCCCAATATGCGTGAGCGGCTATTGTTTGCTCGGGAGTCCGACAGGTTACGAAATGGCTCCATTACAGAGCGATACAGCTTGGCTGGTTTGTGTTTGCCATCCACCATTATGAAAGCATAGCTGGACGACAAAGAAAGTAGGGCGTCCAACACAGCGTTCGTATGATTGCAGAATTTTGTACAGAGTCTCAGGCTTGCAGCGAATTTCGTGTGTGTCCTTCTATCGATAAGGAATTCAGGTTGCGCCATATGCTCATTGCACTGCAAAACCGCCCCAGCAGGATACATAGAAATATTTCAGCATTCACTTCGGTTCAAGAAGAAATTATTACGAGATGAGAATAATTATTATATGTCAGTTTTCGTAGTACAAATCTAAGAAACATTTATGGTACCCCAATCACTCGTGTTTTCAAAAACGAAAATCGAAAATTTTGTTTTCATTCTGGGTGAACAGAAAAAACTGCTTGAGTCTTTGTATTTAATTAAAAAAATAGACCATGTGAAAGCGTAACTTTTACGTTTAAAACGTGATAATGAACCATGTAATGTCCTGGAATAGCTCAAATTCACGTCTATACAATGCAGTTCTGATATTCGAAATTGGCAGAGGGTGCTTTGCACAAAAAATAACTCTGTGCGGATAACAATAGGAAATAAGCGTCAGTACGGTGGGATTCCAATATAATTAATCGTTAATAATAACTCGCGAATTTCTGTCACACCCCCATTATTTTAATATATTAAATTATTTGGGTTTTCCATGGTTTCCCCAAATCACTCCAGGTGAATGCTTCTTTCAAAAGGCCATGGCCGAATTCCTTCCCATTCCTTGCCCCCAATCCTTTCCCCGTCTCGAAAGACCACGTTGTTAGAGAGACGTTAAAAAGTTTAAAAAAATGAAATTATTGTGATAAAGTATAGCAATACCACACATACGTTATTACTTTCAAAATTCGTAACCTCAAAAACCCATCAATGGGTGAAATCCTTTCATTGAAACCGACAGATATTCACCGACGAAGGTAGGGAAAAGCATAAATTCCGTTCATCGAAGCAGGCAAACATTAATAATTAATTCACCGACGAAGAGACTGGAAACAAACTCTCTTTTGCACATCATGTTGGATTCATTATGAACAATATAATATAGCTCACGAGTGTCACCTACATTCCGTGTATTTTAAAGGATGTATTAAATTATGTGTAATGAACTTTTTGAACTCAAAGGGGCATTGAAGGGGTTTAGTGATGTATGTAAGTATAACCTCGATGAATTGAGAGCCCCTAAACTAAAGCAAAGTTGTCGATTTGAAAACCAGTTTCTTTCCCTACAGACGTCTCTGAAGTGAAGACATGTTAATCTCTCCACTGATATCAAACCAATCAGCATGTAATTTTATCAAGTCTATTTCTCAACCCCCCAGACTCAGTCTTTGGACAAGAGCCCACTTGAAAATACTTGTGACAAAGCCTTTCCCACACCAAGGCTAGAAAAAAAATCAAAGTTTTCAGTTTGACCAAGGCAAAACTCGTGGAATGGAACAAGGGAAGAAAGAATTCATTAAGCATCAGTACGACGCCTTATTTATCTAATCTTATCTCTGCTGCCATTGGTATAAAATATACCAATCTATGAATCAATTCTGTTATGCTTTCGTAAGCAATCACAAATTGAGGGCACTTATCAGTACTATGTCTAAAATTCTAATCAATCCCTTGTGACACATCAGTGATTGAATAGAAACAGAGAGATATACGCTGTGACATGTACTTACCCAACTTTAACTGTACTTTACAGCACAGCACGTATGTTCCAGGAACGAAACACCCTCTGTTAATCTTACTAATTTCATCCCTGCCCTATGTGATAAAAATCGAATCATGCTAAGCACAGAACATGCCTGAGACCATCGCCTGTGACCAAGGTAGAGATATAGAAAATTTACCCACTCCCTTATAGAAGAAATCCAGTGCCAGCTTCTACTGATATTCTATTCCTAATTCTTTCACCAAGATCCACCCCTAGCCACATCGCCAACGTACCCACAGCATTTCCTCAAACCACCTTCTGTTTTCCAATGATTCCCAATCCAATCATTGATCAGTTACCTTTTGTTCGTGCGTTAAAGTAAACCAAAAATTCAAAATTAGCAAAGTCTTCTCCTAATCAGTAGCCAGATACCAAAATGTTCACTTAAGGTGGTTCTACTGCAGTTTTCCAGGAAAATTCTCCCTTTTTCCAGGAAATTATTTTTCAATAAATCAGGACCCAGGAGAGTTCTCCATTCGGTTTAAATGTTCCCATCTAACGCCAACCTTCGGATTCAGGACCAAGTGTGACATTTGTTTGTAATTGCATGCTTTGTTCAAGTAACCACGATAAAGTTACCATAATGCTCTCAGCACTTGGTCATCAAACAGACATCATAAACCACATGATCTTAGAAGATCCCCACACATCGACAAGTATCCATAGGTGCAGACACTAGTTCTATTACGCCTAAGATAGCACTGTCGTAAATTGTTAGGTCAAAGTGGGTGTTTGGATATTTTATCCACTCAGGCCTCATCACCTAAAGTCTAGTGCGAGATTGAGGTCATGGTCAACTTAGGCTCCATACACCACTCAGAATTATTCCACCAATATCCATTCTAACAGCATTATACGCCACCTACAGACCCTCAACACTCATCCTATCTTCCAATGACATCCCAGTCCCAGCTCCTTTATTATGTCACTTACTGAATATTTTCCACAGATAAATCTAGCTGCCCTCCTTTGCACCTTGCATTTGATGTACAAAAAATATGGACTCCATACTACACCACACAAGCAATGGTCTGACTGTGGGTTTGTACTCAAGTCCTTCGCTTCTCTGGTACATCACCCCTCTCTGTTAAATGATTTTTATGTAGTGAGAAACACAATTCGTATGCCAACACAAACGGCAGTAAACTGTAAAGAGCACATCGAAATGGGAGATTGCCTAAGCCCTGAAACAATGGTTAGAAGCACACGTTGATGGTGAGCATAATTCTATAGCCATTTATTTTAGACTCAAATCCACATAGGAATGACACACGCACACACTTATACATGCATCCAGCGAGGTCGACAGAACTAACAGCAAGCATCACGGAAACGATGAAGTTGGGGCAGAATTGTCGTTACAACTGATTAACTGGACAGAACTATCGTTACAAAAATCATCAGGCAGACGAATTAAAGTCAGGTATCGCCATACTTACGCTTACATGCACAAAGAGAGTCGCAGATACACATGTCCAAGACTACAGAGAGTTCAACAGAACTACCGGTACCAATCATGGAAACAAAAAAGTGGTGTAGTACTCTCTTGCCTCATGACTGGCTGAAAAACAGAATTCTCGTTGGATATCATCAGCCTGGCGAGATAAAAGGTGTGCAAAAGATGGCATGTTTTCACCATAAGCCTATGTGTTTATACCATAAATAGTGTTCATCACGCCCCATTTACCATCAACACGTCTCTCCCACGTCACACGCAAGTCGGAGTGTAAGATATGTAATAGAAGTTACTCGCGGAAGGGACGCACTACTACTTCTTTGAAAAATCACCTGAAATCAATACACCCGGAGGAGTTTTGTTTATTCCAAAGTGCGAATAAAGAAAAGGAATTGAAGAAAAAAAATGATGAAGCAGGTATGTATGGAAAATATTGGAATATTGGATTTACAATCAAATTTTACAAACTTAGTTACGGTTAGATAAATTGATTTAATTTCATTAATAATTTACTGTTTACATTTCAAATCATGATCATCATACTTGGTGCTAAAAGGGGCAATATCTATAAACCTTCCTTACTTTATTATATTGTAGTGTGACTAAAATATATTGTTGTTATTGGTCACATGATTTTATGTTACTTTCTGTATTAAATTTAAATAAAAAATGATATTATTGAAAATATCACTTCTTAAGCTTTTTTAGCACTAACAATAATCCAAAGTTAGTTCCAAATTATGTTTAAAATTAAATGCTTAAGTCTTGTTTTAATTCTAACTTTATTGTTAGCAAATTATAGCCCTTATAACACTTAATTATTTGAAAGCGCACACCACATTGACTTTTTTTATTTTTAAAAATTTCAATTATAATGCATATTATTTACTTTTAGTTTTTTTTTACATCGAATTTTGATAAGTTTACTTATTTTTTATTTAGTAGATGGTTTGTGTATATTATGTTGTATTTTTTTTACAGGTACAATTGTGACTCCGTTGCACAATCCAAGAAACAGCTTTCGTTAGAGGAAGTACTACAAAAAGAAAAGAAGTGGGATACTAACAATCCTAATTCAAAAAAAATTGACAAATTCATTGGCGAAATGATAGCTCTTCAAAATTTACCTTTTAACTTTGTGGAGGGACTTGGATTTCGTCGTCTCATACAAGAGTTAGCACCGAAATATAATTTTAGAGGACGAATTTTTTTTACTGATTTCGTGTGCAATGGGCTATACATAAAACTTGCTGGAAAAGTTAAAGAACTAATTGAAGAATATGATTACATGTCGTTCACTACTGATATTTGGATAGATCCCAGCTCAGGTATTTCTTTGCTTAGACTAACTTGCCACGGAGTATCAGAAAACTTTGAACGATCGCCAATTGTGTTAAAATGCGAGACTTTTGATGCCGTCATACTGGTGATATCATTGCAGAAAAATTTAACACAATGCTTCCTGAATGGAATATTTCAAATGAAAAAGTGCATTTCATGACACAAGATGAAGGCTCCAACATGAAAAGTGGAATGCGATTAACATTGCTAAATGATTTAGATTGTATCGTTCATAAGTTGCAAATTGTTATTTGGCATGGTTTACGATCGCAGGAAAGCATAGAAGACGTCAAACAAAAATGTAAGAAAATTACTACTCATTTTAACCATTCAACCATTGCTCAAAAGCAACTTGAAAAATTTCAGTACAGACTTAATCAACCGCATCTTAAAGTATTCGAGGATTGTGTGACCCTCTGGAACAGCACATTCTACATGTTTGAGCGTTTTTTGAAAAGATGCATTTAGTCTTTATGCCAATGACAATAACATTGAATCAATTTTGCCTGAAGAGTGTAAAATAATAGAATGCTGTCTTGAAGTATTGAAACCGTTTGAAGAAGCCACTCGTGAAATGAGCAGTTCTCAGGCACACAAATCATCTGTGATTCCTATCACACAAATGCTTTTGAAAAAACTTGACGACTATTTAACAAAATCACGAAAAAGTGATGCTATTCGGTTGGCAGTCTCTAATTTGAAATCACAATTTTCAGCGAAATTTTCTTCTTTGGAAGATAACAACTTATTTAGATCCTCGCTTTTTCAAACCAGTCACCGAAGAAAAAATAAAAGATGAAATAAAAAAGATGGTAAATGACCATGTCGTCATTGCTTCTCCTATGTAGCCGGCGGAAAGACCAAAAAGAATGAGAATGGGAGATTCTCTCGATACTGAACCAGGAACGTCCAGTATGGGTAGGAAGACTTGCTTAAAAAGCGATCTTGCCATGATGTTAGATTCATCGAGCGAAGATGAAGGTGAAGGAGGACCGGACAACAGTAGCCCCAATGCTCTTCTCCGCAAAGAATTAGTTATTTATCGTAACAAAAAAAGACTGTATTTAGATGAAAATCCACTTAATTGGTGGAAAGTTAACCGTTGTGAATTTTAAAATTCTCTCAAATTAGCATGCAGATATTTATTACCTCCACCAGCCAGTGTTCCCAGCGAACAACTATTTAGTGGAGCTGGGTTAATATATAATCCACTAAGAAACAGGTTGGAAGCTGAGAAGGCTGCAATACTGCTATTTACTAAATATAATTCACCAATTTTTAAGTTTAATTATTAAACAAAGATTTTTTTATTATGGAACTCGAAGCTTAAAATTCTGTTGTGTCATAAGTAAAACTAAAAACTTGTGTAATTTTGTTCTAAAAATATGATTAAATAAATAAAAAGTTAAAACTAAATTGAATTTCAGTTATTTATGCACTTAAAATTTAAATAATTATGCTTTTAAAATCCCAAAATCCACATCCGCATCGAATCCGCATCCGCGGATGTGAACTTCTAATAATCCGCATCCGCATCTGCATCCGCGGATGTCTAAATTTTTGCATCCGTAACAACCCTGGTTCCCAGTACCATTTCTGGTTGTTTACGTAGCAACACGATCGCCTGCCGCTGCTTTGTAAAACGTTCATTTACATGGTTTTTCTCTCGATTTAAAGTGAGAAATAGTGTAACTCACTGTACAGAATGTGACTTATTACTTATTACGAGTATTTTTGGTTCGGTTTAGTTATCTTCATTTTTAATTTTGAAGTTACCTTGTTCACTAAGAACAAGTCCTTCTTTCTTCTTTCAATTTTCGTCTTTATTTCCTTCGCTCATGAATGTTTGCCTGAAGTCTTTGTGGCAAAATTTTTTTAGCAGTTGGCAGGTATGCCTGTATTATTGTTGGTGGGGTTCCGAAAGGTTTGTTCACCTGGTGAATGACAGAGTTTCAATTAACCTCATATGCAACTGATTCGCAGCTGCTCAAACCTAGTAATCCTACTGGGGATAAGAGACCTACAGCTTATTATATAGAATCTCAAACATGCATCATCCTAGCACACTTGCAAGAATAAAGCAAAGACTTTCAAGAGGTGTGGGTCATTTTTAAAACCTGTAAAAATTACAGCCAGGTATGAAATTTGTAAAAGCAACCTTCTGTTCCTTGGTCATAAACCTTAAATAACTAAGCCAACAGAATGATCTGTTTTGTAATTGTTGATGTAACCTAACCTAGCCTAACCTAACCTAACCTTGCCTAACCTATCCTAGCCTCGCCTAACCTAACCTAACCTAACCTTACCTAATCCAACCCAACCCCACAATTTTTCTAAATCTTCATTACACAAATCTACAGATGGCGCATTTTGATCGATCACCATGAAAGTGTCCACATATATGTATCTATTCATGGAGAAGATTTCTGATTTATAATAAAAATAAAAAACCACCACCACATCCTAAAAACCCCTAAATTTATATAGAAATCCACAGTTTTTATCCGATTTCGATGGAACTTATCATATATACGATTAAAAATAAACAAAAAATTACTTTCATGTTTTAGTTTACCAACCCCATCCCTTCTCCCTCTTTCAACCCACCTTTTTTATCAATGTTCCTTAAACAAAGCTACAGTTGAACAATTACAATGAATTGACACATTTTGATACC
>JARYHS010011803.1:0-59000 GCA_031002005.1 Vandiemenella viatica
CGGCAGTGTTACTAACTTTATCGAGCTGCGTGTGACAGAAAAAAGTTGTCTCCATTCGCCACTAACAAAGCGAACCCCAACCCCCGAATATTTCCACGAAAATGCTACAGCGCATGCGCGATTGGTGACACACTGCCAGTGTCTCCACAAAAGCGAAATACTTCGCTGAGGTGGCCAACAGATGGAGTTCAATGTTTTCCTTGCTGTCATAAGTTAACGTAGAGTAGAGAATGCCGCATTTATAAATATTTATTTTTCTTTCATTACATTTATTTTTTAATTTATTTATTCTTGATTGGAGGTGGTGACAAGTCACACTGTCACTACTCCTAGAGCCGCCACTGCTTCCCCCCATCATTCCCCAAAAACGAAGGAATTTAAATGCTTTCCCCACACCTGCCCAAGTGAGCTTATGATCCAATGTTATTCCGAGGTATTTGCAATAAAGGTCTACAACAAGTAATTATTCCTCCATAGAATAATTTTTAAACAGAACATGATTGGTGACTACAAAGGACATTCATGTGCGTATGTGCTATGCTACCAATGTCAAAATTCGCAATTTCTATTACAAGGACCCACAAGAAGTTATTGCTCGCTGATACTTATTTTTATTTGCTTTTAAGCTGTGACTATTTCAACAATACGACTTGAGTATGTTGCAACTAAAGGAAAATAAAAATAAAAATTAGTTTAATTGAAATTACCCTTTGGTGAAATTCTACAATTTGCAAATGTAGTTCCACTAAAAGGTTTAGTAAATGAGAGACATGCACCATCCAGTACAAGTACAAATATGTAAACAAGAAATTTTTGAGATTTTTGACAACAGTGTATATGTAACTCTTAAAGACGGTAAAAAAAAAAGACCACATCGCGTTCTGGTTTCTTGAAAACGGGCACAAAATGTTGTGGATATATCAGTACGAGTACATGACTCTTTGTGTTCACCAAAATCTGTCAAACAAAAATTGACTTAATCCTTTGTTTAAAAAAATAATAATATGTATATTAAAAAAAATGGGTAAGTGGATGACTGGGGGAATTGCCACAGGAGTATTAGATCCATCGCAATAAATAATAATAATAATGTATGACCCTCACAAGATGGGAATTTAGTGTTGTGTTCTTTTTGAGTTAGTTACAGCGCGTTCTGGCTGTTTTCTTGTAAGTGCCATAACGCGAATAACGTGTTGTGGCCGTTTTCAAGAAACCAGAACGCATTATAATAGTTTTTTTTTGCTTAATGAGCGTTTTCCGTCTTTGAGAAAAACATACGTATTTCACTTCAAATAAGCCTCAACTTTCAAATTAGTTACGTGTAAGAGTGAGAGTTTATGTATTTTGTATGTGTGAAAAGTAACGATGGAAATAATGAAATAAATAAATAAAAAGAAACAACAGTGATTAACAGACATCAGGATGTTAATAAACAAAAAGTGGAACGTTTTCTTTACATCTTACAGTGTATTTGCATTCGACAAGTTTCATATCAGCTGATTAATGGTGGAAGGTTGTGTGTTTGCTATGGTATCATACATTGTGGCGTAAAGACGAGTAAATGAAGTAATGTGGAGGCAATAAATGTGAAATACACCAATCAGGAGGTGTGTTTCTATTTTTCTAGTGTTTATGGAGGCTTGCAGTACATGTATAAGGCTTCAATTCGGTGATTGAAAGTTCGTTGATGCTCCCACTTAAAAGTCTGTATTTCTAGTGAGGTAAGCGTTGAACAATGTTAAATCAACTCTTTTCCCTTTATGACTAGTTGAACTTTAATTGTAATATTTTTTGCATTAAGTTTAAATATGTTTTCTTTCATCAGCTGAAACGTATGATCTATATATGTTGACAGAGTGTAGGAACGATATATTGAAGCATTACTGCGGAATTTTGAATTAATTTTTTTTTCTTTTCTAACAATGGTTTTCAGTATGATGCGTCGATGTGAAAATGTTTGCATTCAGAAAACTAGGGCTTTCTTGTAATTACCATTTCTTGTAATTAGCGTTGTATTGTGTTGTGTTGCAAGGAGTGAAGTTATTTGCTGTGTGAGTGCTGTACCGTGATTTGTATCTTGTTGTTTTGTCTATATTTATTTATGATTGTCCGATAGCAGCCTGTTGCAAAACTACCGAAGCTCCCAATTTATAGTTGTCAGCAATTATTTGCTTGAATATCTGGCTTCCTTATTTACTTCATCTACATATATATTCTGCAATACACAAAACTGTGGGTGGCAGAGGGTGCTCAGCACCAAAGCTAATCTCTTTGTTGTGCATTCAAATCCCTAATGGTACGAGGGAAAAAAGAATTCATATAAGAATCAGTGCGCCACCTTATTTCTCTAATCTCCCCTGTCATTCCGGCTCAAATAGGTTGGTGGACGAAGTATTTAACTACACTCGTAAGTGAAAGTGGGAGTACACATGTTTACCAATAAGTTTGAACGAAACGTGCGTCGTCTATCTACCAGACTCCCAGTGTAGTCTACTAATCAGTTCTGTGACGCTTTCATAAGGACTACTTGAAGTAGATTTGAAGTTTTGCTAATGTAGATATATCAACAGAACGGAAGAGACTAAAAAATACTTTTGTAATATCAAGAAAAGTGAAAAACAAACCTAATTTAACTTCTTTATGTGTCATAACAAGTGTATGCATATCATTTAGTATCTTCTATTTTCTTATAGTAAGTACCAGTACAACTGCTTTGTTTATTCAAGTTCTCACCAATAATGGAAAAACTTATTACCATTCTGTGTACTCCCGCTTAACATATTACAATGGCATTTGACATTGTCCTAGTGTCAGGTTATGTAGCAGAGGTAGAGCTCTGTATTTGCTTCCATCGTACTGGAAGTAGAATGGTAATGATATTTGTTTGATTTACCGATTTCATTTTATGTCCTGAGTTTACTTTTCTGTACAGTTCATACTGACAGCAATGTGAACATGCCACTGAGTCAGCAGTATTCTCCATTGTCCTTCATCTCCTGTTGCAGCATTTGAGCTAGTTCACTTGTACTTGAGTATCATCCGATATGCTAAAAAAAAAAAAAAAAAAAAAAAAAACATTTCACTGTCTGGCACCATGTGTTTCTCATTCCATACTGGTAATCATATATATTACCAAGCTTTCACTGCAATGACTAAATTGTAGCTGGTAAAAACTCACTTGTTGTGTCATATGTTCATTGTAGTGAATCATACTATTCATCTCTACTGAACTACTCTTTTGATAATAAAAAAGGTCATTTTGTTTATAATCAATTAAGGTCTCTGATCATGGTGAACTAAACAAATTGAAGGCTGGTTGGATGTTGATTGTTGCCCACTGGAAACTGAACCTGAACTGGACTAGTTTATTCACAGGATCGTCCTCCCACTGTTCAGCTGACAGTCGCAGTTGACTCCTATATTACAGCAGTCACTGACTAACGATTAGTAATAACCAGCAGTTGTTCTCCTTTAGCAGAGATATGATATTATTCCTGAGAATTGAATAGTTATTTTGTTGTAAATAAAATAACTTTATTAGTTTTTAAACTTATTATAGAATTTCAATGCTTTTATCAGTATTTTTAATAAAACAAAATTTTTGTATTATCATGTCTCCATGTATTTTTGTTGTTTGTAGTAGAGGAACTGAAAATTCTTTCCTCTCTTTCTTTACAGACAAAGCATCAAGTTGCAGGAAAAAAAAACTTTTTTACTGGCGCCAGCTTGTTGTTAGTTTGGTGGATAAGTTATAAGTTATCAGTCACCTTTTAGTGGTATTTGCTGTGAGTAATATCAGTATAGCTAGCGAGAGCATCATGTCAGTGGCCACACCTTCACAGTACACATGTGTTACATGTCTACAGTATTTCACCACAAGAGACTTGCTAATAAGCCATGTCTTTGATCATAACCTATATGTAAATTCGCCATTATATATTTGTAAATACTGTGGACTGGTTTACTCAAATCTACCGAAGTTGTCTGTTCACTATTTTCAAGAGAGCAGTAACAATATAATGAACGAGCCATCATTATTTGAACTTGCTTGTGCATTCTGTGCAGAAACTTTTTCATCTTGGTGCTCCCTGACTAAACATGTGTTCAGCCACACCTCAGCTGTTTCAGGTCCCTCATATGTTTGTATATATTGCTCCAAAGTATTAAAAGATTTGACAAAACTAAAATTTCATAAGTACACCAACAGGATTTTACAAAGAAGGTAATTTGATGCCTTATTATTTTTATTGATGCTGCAGTTATTTTAATATTTGATTTCAATTATATTTTCTGATTTAAATTATTGTACTAAAACTAGATTTATGTCTGTTTAGTTATTATTAGTTTAATTAATTTAGAAACTAATATTTGATCCTAATATTCGTGCAGTTGCCGATCAATTGTGGTTGTAATTATAAAAGTGATTTTTTATTAATACATAGCGTCTATGGTATCTGGCTTCTGGGTAGCTTCATACAACAGCATTGGCTATCTTTCTATTACATCTAAGGATTAATTGATTGATATTGAGATTTTCTTTAGGGTATGTCTTTTAAAATTATTAGAAGGAAATTGACATTTTATGAGTACCTCATTCTTTATGGAGCAGTGAATTTGAAGCTCTAAAAATTGAATATGTTACTTCTATTTATTATTCAATAAGGCACAGTTGGTAATTCATGGAAATCCGTTAATTTCTTGTTGAAGTCACTAACAGTGAATGGTAACATAATATGGGAATCATATTATTGGTATTTAGCTCGGAGATGGCCGGTTGCTGAGAGGCATGTAGGTGACTGCTATAAAGACTGATATATTTGATTAAGTCATATTACATCATTTACTCCTAGATAGGGATGTATGAAGAATAAGTTTAGTATATATAGAAAGGAATATGGGACTATGAATTTATAAGAATATTTAGTTTTAGGAATAAGTTAGTAGAAGAGTTTTTGTTTTGTAGTTGAGGCAATCAATTATCTGAATAACTTTTGGAGGAAGTACAAAGAATTTATATCATACCCTAAAATAATTTAAATATAAAAACCAGTGACATATTTGACATATATAGGTGTGTAGGGGAAGTTGCTTCAGAGGCATTAATCATTGTATTTAATAATAGTACTGTAGCATATATGTTAATCATATTCACTTTGCTTGTATTTGATATATACTTTCCGTTGCAATTGAAATTCATCCTGGATCTAGCATACAGGATTTATCTGGTTAGATATTGTAGGAACACCATAGTAATCCATATGAAAACATATACATTTATAAACAATTTTTATGTAAGTGAATAATTTATCATAAATATGATGAATAAAAATAGAAAAAAAAAAAACATTTTCCTTTCTGGTAAGATTAGATTAAAAAGAAGTTGCTAGGGAAAGTATAATGTATTAATTAAATACCTTTTTAATAGTGTTGATATGTTATAAATTATTATAAGGGTAAATTGGTAGCTCTTGGCTTCTAAGGTAAAATGTGTTATGAAGCTGTGTCAGAAAGATTAGAAGTAGTCCTAGAACAGTAGAAGATATTGCAAACTTTTTTTCCATTTTAGGTCTTGCAGTGTCAGTGTTGATGTTGTGATGTGACAGTTCTATTTAACTAGCTGACTTATAACAGAATCCTGTTGATGGTCAGTATATTAAGGGCGGACACGAATGTAGCGCTATCACTGTAAAATGTGCAAGTTTTATTCTGTGAGGTCAGTTTTGGAAGTTCTGGAAATGGCACATTAAAGGCTTTTCTTTTAATGTACTTTCTCTGCCCATCTTATTATGTCCATGGCAACTTCAAATAAAAGTTAATTATTTTCGCCAATGTGATGTCTTTGTCACTAACTGTATATGACCTGATTGGGATAAGTTGATTTCAATTTTTGTTATCATAACAGCAAATATACCGTCATTTGGTTCTGACCACAGTTACAGATCGTATTTCCCCAAGTATCCCCTTTTGGGAGTATGCTGGTCAGAATCCCCATCACCCGTACATATTCTTGTTTTCCATTGGTTCTCAAAATCATTCCTTGTGAATGCCAGGAGGGTTTCCTTCAAAAGGGCGTGGCCAAATTCTTTCCTGTTGATTACCCACTGCCCATTCCAGGCTCTAATGACATCAACGTCAATGATCACAAAATCTGTGAGAAGAAATAGTATCCCTATTAATCCAGAGTCTCTGTAGCGATTAATGGCTTCAGTGATTCCAGTGTGAGCCATGGATACAAATAGATGACTATCATTCAGCTAGATCCAGTCAGCGTTTTATTCCACTTTTTATCAGGCTCATATTCTTTCTCTGCTTGGTGCATTTTCACCTGCTTTGATATGTGAGGAGATTCCTCCCTGAGCCTGGCAAAGTTAGTAGCTACTTTTTGTCTTATGTCTGCAGGGGCAGTGCTAGACAATATTTCCACTATTTTCACAGATGACTGCTTTAGGTATCCTCTAGAGGATGATTAATTAGGACATGTATCCTCTGTAGTACAGTGCTAAAGCAGAAGTGCCCTAAGTTGTTACTGTCAGTTTCCTGTAGTTTCTGATGGTCATTTGCTACTCATCCATTATGATTTTTAATATTCAGCTGTAAAGCCACATTTGTGAAGCTTCCTCCTACTTGTTGAATGAGATATCAGTGTTCAGGCTTCGATTCCCAGCAGTACTGCCAACAGTGCACAAAAATTCTTTAACAACTGCTGACTGGAAGTCACAACTTTGAACAAAAGATTAAGGCTTTCGTGATTGTTGCCTTAGATGATCGAATTTTATATTGTAGGACCCATATTTGTTCATCAGCATTAAAGATATTTGAATATGTCTCTATTTTAATTTTATTCCAAGGTATGCTAATAACTACATTGTTTTTGAAGACTAATGCCTAGTTCATATGTTTTTGCTGTTAACTCTTTCTGGAAGCCACTGAAAACTGAAATGTACATGAAGATCACAGTGTTAACTGTTGTTTAGCCATTTGCCATTTATCTAGTTTTTTTTTATCAACTTCTTGTTGGGTAGTCTGAAAAGTTGATTCAGATTATGAGTTGAATAATATAGGATACTGTATACATGCCTCTGTAATGTTGATTTATATGAATGATCTCCATGTTTATGTGTGCTGTTTGATTCCAATACAACTTTATTATAAAATTGATGTCTTTAGTGTCAAGAGCTATAGATTTCAATAAACTAAGATGTATGAATAGTTTGATATTGCAAAATGCCTTTGGAAATTCAACAAAGACTTGAAGAAATTGTTAGGTGACCATTTCCAAAATAAGGCAGTGTAGCATTTCTTTTCATAGTTATTTCTTTAATATTATCATGTAATTACTTCTATCAAATATCTAATTTTATGTAACATTCAGTGATAATCTACTTACTGATGGTTTCTGTTTAGTGGAACGTCAAACATTTAAAAAAAAAAAAAAAAAAAAAAAAAAAAAAAAAAAAAAAAAAAAAAAAAACGTTGTGAATAAACACCCTTTTCTTATATAATATGTTGTCACCATACAATAATATGCATTTTTTTCTGTTCCTAGGGATATTTGTGACTGCAAAAAAAGGAGTTATGCTTACAAGCAGCAACTTTCTATTCCTGAATTTCAAACCAAAAGACTACAGGAAGAAATAATTACTGCATCCAGCCATAATAATAGTTTTAAGAACAAACAATGCTATAAGAGAAGTAAATTAGGTGAGCTATTAACTGTGTGCAAATTGCATGATACATCATGTACATGGTCCTGCAGGCTTAAATGTAATGGGAAAATCTATCCCACATTCACTAGTGAAATGAATAAACATTCAATTTTAGTTTCTGGTGATATTAAAAAGCGCCACAGGAGTCATTGCGGACAACAACCATATACTTGTAAAGTTAGTGGAAAATCTTTTATGAATTATTATACTCTTCTGCATCACAAGTGGATTCATTTGAGTGAACAACAATTTTCTCCTGACTTCTGTGAAAAATCATTTTCATTATCTGAAGGCCGTCAGCAAATTCTATTGAGCGAACACAAATTTTCTCATGATGTTTGTGAGAAATCATTTTTAATACCTTTAGATCTTGAGAGATATAAGGATGTTCACTTGATTGAACATCCAATTTCTTGTAAAGTTTGTGGAAAATTATTTATGCAGCCTGGAAATCTTAGAACACATCAGCGTGTTCATTTGGGCGAACGCCAGTTTTCATGTGAAGTTTGTGGGAAATCATTTACAAAGCCTGAAAAACTTAAAACTCATCAGCGGATTCATTTGGACGATTGTTCATTTTCTTGTAACGTTTGTGGGAAAACATTTGCAGAGTCAAGTGGTCTTAAACGACATCAGCGGATTCATTTGGGTGAACGTCCATTTTCATGTGACGTCTGTGGGAAATCATTTACACAATCTGGGCATCTTAAAACTCATCAACGGATTCATTTGGGTGAACGCCCATTTTCATGTGACATCTGTGGGAAATCGTTTACACAATCTGGGAATCTTAAAACCCATCAGCGGTTTCATTTAAATGAATGTCCATTTTCATGTGACGTCTGTGGGAAATCATTTACACTATCTGGGCATCTTAAAACTCATCAACGTATTCATTTGGGTGAACGCCCATTTTCATGTGACGTATGTGGGAAATCATTTACAGAGTCTGGGGGTCTTAAACGACATCAGTGGATTCATTTAAATGAACGTCCATTTTCATGTAACTTCTGTGGGAAATCATTTACACAATCTGGGAATCTTAAAACCCATCAGCGGTTTCATTTAAATGAACGTCCATTTTCATGTGACGTCTGTGGGAAATCATTTACACAATCTGGGCATCTTAAAACTCATCAACGGATTCATTTGAGTGAACGCCCATTTTCATGTGACGTCTGTGGGAAATCGTTTAAAGAGTCTGGAAGTCTTAAACGTCATCAGCGGATTCACTTGGACGAACGTCCATTTTCATGTAATGTTTGTGGGAAATCATTTACAGAGTCTGGGAGTCTTAAACGTCATCAGCGGATTCCTTTGGGTAAGCGCCAATGTTCTTGTGACGTTTTTGGGAAATCGTTTAGTGTTTGAGAATCTAAAAACAAAAAACAAAAATATAAAACAAAAAAAACACCAAATTCATTTGGTTTAGCACCCATTTTCTTGAGACATTAGTGAGAAATCACTTACAGAGTCACGTTTCTAATAGAGTTTGTGTGTAACCTGTTATATCTAGAGATCTTTAACAATAAATGGAGTTTTATTTATGTTTGTGTCTTTCTTAACTTCGTGGAAAATCTTTTACTTCTTTAGTTATTCAAATGTATTTGAGGAGGCTAAAAAAAATAGTGATTTCCTTTAGAATTGTGTTCACACTTTTAACACAGTAACAAAGATGTGTTCTTATTTAACTATAAAATTCGTAGATAATATTGTGTTTTAAGAGTAAGCTAACACTTTTATGATATAAACAAGAAATTTCCTGTGAAGAAAGTGAAATCGTTTCAGATTTTTCTTTACTTATTTCGTCTTCTAGTTTTACAGCTAAAAAAATGTGGATTCAAATATCTTTAAAGGAATTTGAGCTCTAGTTCACTTTATTTTTAAAATTCCTTTGGGTTTAATATTTCTCTTCAGGCTGCATGTAAATCAATATAACCATTGAGAAAATGTTTGACTGATGTGCCTATCCTGTTGATAGTATTGTCAAGTAGTAAACCAAATTCAGAATCCTAGGGCGTATCGGGTCGTAGACGAAACACTCAGTTTTAGGCAACGAAGCTTTATTAACAGTTGGCACAGTACAGAAGCACGGAGCGAACTGACTCCGGCTAGAAAGGAGTATCGCTTATATAGTGATGAAGAACAGTCTAGAACATTAACACTAGTAACAACAAGAATATTCCAGAACAGTTTACACAAAGTTAAGAAATTAAAATTTTACTGCACTTAATGGATTCGAACCCACGACCTTTGGTCCCACAGTCTCTTAGCGTAACCACTACGATACCACAGTCTTTCCTTCTTCGTGGCCTGATCCGCCTGATGTGCGACATTGCTCCCTCCTTAAGGGAACAGCGTCCCGATGTTACATTGCCCTGGTCATGGAGCGAGTCGTAGGTCCCGCGCGCCTTGGTTCCTGATGGGCGGTGACGGCCCTAGTCGTCGATGTCTTCGAGCGCGGAAGAGACGTACAGCTCTTGGGGCCCTTTGGTTTACTGAAGAATGCTGGATCGTCTAGTCTACTCTGGTTCGAAGGGTCCATGTAAGGCTTCAGTCGCAGAACGTGAACTGTCTCTCACCTTTCATCGTTTTGAGTGTGGATCGAAATCCTCGACTTCATAAGTGACATCAGACAACCTTCGTACTATCCTGTATGGTCCAAAGTAACGTCTGAGGAGCTTCTCAGACAGGCCAACCTTACGGATGGGAGTAAATATCCAGACGAGGTCACCAGGTTGGTATGAAACAGAACGGTGACTTGCATCATACCTCCGGCGGTCATTCTCTTGAGCCTGCAGTGTGCGGAGCTGAGATAACTGCCGACACTCCTCAGCCCTTGTTACTAATTTGGCGATGTAATCGTCGTTCACGTCGTCAGGATGGAACGGGAACACTGTGTCCATGGTCGTTGTTGCTTCACGTCCGTGTACCAGGAAAAATGGCGTAAATCCGGTTGTGTCTTGTTTGGCAGTATTGTAGGCGAACGTCACAAAAGGCAGCACCTCATCCCAATTGGTTTGTTCAACACTCACCTACTTGGAGAGCATGTCAGCCAGTGTTTTGTTGAAACGTTCTGTCAGGCCATTAGTTTGAGGGTGGTAAGCAGTCGTCATTCGATGTGTGATGTTACATCGACGGTTGATCTCGTTCACAAGTCTCGACTGGAAGACCTTTCCTCGATCCGTGATCACTGAGCTTGGGGCCCCATGTTTTAATAAAATGTCCTCCACAATGAATTTTGCAACCTCAGGGGCTTCCGCTGTTTTCAAAGGTTTAGTAATGGCGTACCGAGTCAGATAATCAGTACAAACGATAATCCACTTATTGCCACTGGTAGAAGTCGGGAATCGTCCGAGTAAGTCAATACCGACGCGCTGGATAGGCGTTTCTGCAGGCGGAATTGGTATAAGTCGTCCAGGTGGTTTCTGAGGAACTGTCTTCCTTCTCTGGCATTCTCGACAGTGCGAAACATAGTGACGAACACTTCTAAATAATCCTGGCCAGAAAAATCTCTTCCGGATTCTGTCATAAGTCTTAATAAACCCTAAATGGCCCGCTGTAGGCGCGTCGTGGAAATGTTGAAGAATTTCGATGCGCATGTGCTTGAGAATCACTGGAAGCCATCTCTTTCCAAAGGGGTCAAAGTTTTTCTTGTAAAGCACCTCATTTATTATCTTAAATTCTCCATTCACATCCTCTGAGCGATCTATGGCAAGTTTAATTTGCAACAATTTGGCGTCCTTCTTTTGTTCCTCAGAGAGATCGCGAAGAGTAGCGAGACAGGCAGTAATCTCTTCATTCTCTTGCTGTTCCTTCACTGGATTCCTCGAGACACAGTCGGCATCCCGGTGCTTCTTTCCACTTTTGTAGACTATACTAACGTCGTATTCTTGAAGACGTAATGCCCACCTGGCAAGTCGTCCTGATGGGTCCCTAAGGCCTGCTAACTAGCAAAGTGAATGGTGATCTGTTACAACTGTAAATGGTCGTCCAAAGAGATATGGTCGGAGTTTGCAGACAGCCCATATGACAGCGAGACACTCACGTTCCGTCGTTGAGTAGTTTCTTTCGGCTTTGTTGAGAGTCCTGGAGGCATAGGCTATTACCTTCTCTATCCTATCCTGAATCTGTACTAATGCAGCGCCAATTCCATAACCACTAGCGTCTGTATGCAGCTCAGTAGGCGCTTTCTCATCATACAGCCCAAGCACAGGGTCAGTCGTCAGAGCCTTTTGCAAAATGAGGAAATAATCTTGTTGAGATCTACCCCAGAGGAATTTAGCACCACTTTTTAGCAATACTTGGAGCGGCCTGGCTTTCATACAAAAGTCTTTTATAAAGCGTCGATAGTAAGAACATAGGCCAAGAAAGCTCCTGACGTCACTGGTATTCTTAGGAACAGGAAATTCCGTTATAGATCTCACCTTGTCGGGATCTGGCCGCACAACCTCACCTGACACAAGATGCCCAAGTATTTTTATTTCTTTAGCTCCGAAAAGACACTTTCTTTGGTTGAGCTGCAAGCCACTTTGTTTCAGGCACATAAGAACAGCTCTCAGTCTTTTCACGTGTTCATCGAAGGTTTCGGAGAACACTATAACATCGTCTAAATAACAGAGACACATCGTCCACTTTAGATGACGTAAAAGATTATCCATCATACGTTCGAATGTTGCTGGCGCATTACACAAACCAAATGGCATTACATTAAATTCATACAGGCCATCGGGGGTAATAAATGCAGTTTTCTCTCGATCACTTTCGTCTACCTCAATCTGCCAGTATCCTGAGTGTAGGTCCATAGTCGAGAAAAACTTAGCTCCCTTCAGACAGTCCAACGTATCGTCAATTCGCGGAAGAGGGTAAACATCTTTTTTAGTCACCTTATTGAGCTGTCGGTAATCGACGCAGAACCGCCAGTAGCCGTCCTTCTTTCTCACGAGCACTACCGGCGATGACCATGGGCTCTGAGACGGCCGAATGATGTCGTCATTCAATATCTTTTCTACTTCTTGCTGAATTATTCGGCGCTCCGCTGCTGAAACTCGATACGGTCTTTGGCTGATAGGTCGATGGTCGCCAGTGTCAATTCGATGTTGTACCTTCAATGGGGTCGACTTGCTATTCACCTGTGGACTGAAACATTCATAGAATTCCTGAATAACCGCGAATAGCGTCTCCTGTTGTTCCTTAGTCAAATCCGGCGAGAGTCGGGACTGAATGTTTAGTCTCGTTGCTTCCGTTACATTCACACTTGTGGGTTCTTCGCAAAAGGTTTCCAGATGCCCTTCAATTAACGTCTCGGCGTATGCTATACACTGGCGCCTTGGGAGAATATGTGGAACCTTGCAGCAGTTGACTACCCACAATTCACCAATTCCGTTCTCAAATGAGACGGCGGAGGCAGGGATGAACAAATCTTTCTCCAGTGGTAAATTCCTATTGCATTCCACTATGAGGTCCATACAAGTACGTGGCGTGACACATGACAGTTACATTCGAAGCACTGGTGGCAGGAATTATGACGTCATCCAGCACACAAACTTTCCAGGCACGGGAAGGACTGTTTTCCCCCTCCTCAACTCTCACATCGTCTAGCAAAATCTTCGAGCGACCACAGTCTATAAATGCTTGTGAGGCCTTCAGATAGTCCCAACCAAGTATGACGTCATGACTGCATTCTTGTAGCACAACGAACTCAAAGGGCTGCTCGTGGCCATTTATAGAGACATGAATAGTGCACCTTCCGGTAGGTTGTACATGATTCCCATTAGCAACCCTGAGCAAAACATTTCTGTTGTCGATGAACATAGTCTTCCGCAACTGGCGGCGGTAATTCTCCGAAATAACCGAGAAAGATGCCGCAGAGTCCACAAGAGCATGAGTTGGTTGACCATCCATGAGGATTTCAACGTAATTTGCCAACATTTTCGTAATGATCGGCGGCGGAGGATTTTTCCCTAGAGCGGCCTCACCTCCAAGGAAGGTCGCACCTTTTAGTTTTCCAGGTTGCGGCGGCTAGGAGACTGGCTGGAGCGTCGGAACGGTGACGGAGATCATGATCGACGTGTCGGCGACCGTCCTCTGAAGCGACCAGCCTGCGGCGACAGTGATCTATGTCGTTCATAAGTTACGTCTTAATCTTCATTGTCGTCCTGGGGTCTTCGGACGCTGCAACGTGCTTCGAATCTCCTTTCACGGGCATCATTAAATATCTTCCGTCTCTCTCGGCAGTAGCGTACTACATGTCCCGTCGCCCACAGTGAAAACATACCGGCTGGTTGTCCCGCGTTCTCCAGACGTCGGTTTTCCTGGGAAAGTTTGGAGGATCCTCGCGTTGCGTCGCAGTGGCAGAAATTCTCTTTGGTCTCGGCTGTCTAACAGTTTTTGTTGGGGCTGCACGATAAGAGATGGGCGCCAGCGTTTGTTCCACCTCCTCCCTTATTATTTCCTCCAGAGTCTCAGTTTTTGGCTCGACATACATTCCTATCGCCCTTTCCACTTCCTCTCTCACTACTTTTCTAATAATGTCTCTAATATCTGTGTCCTCTTCCACTTCGGCCATTGATACGACGTTTGGTAATCTCTCAAACTTCTTTCATCCAATTCTTTTCTGGTGCATCGTCTCAATGTATTGGCAACACTTAATAAATTCGTCTGTTGTGGAAATTTCCTTCAGCAGCAACGCTTGGTATATGTCCTTGGCGACGCCTTTCATAAGGTGTGCTACTTTATCTTCTTCCTTTATTGTGGGGTCGACTATTTTACACAGCCCCAAAACACTTTGTATGTATGACTGTTTCGTTTCCCCTTGGCGCTGCGCTCTACACTTTAGTTTCTCTTCGGCATGGCGTGTCTGCCGTTGTGCGTCTCCAAAGAATGCCTGCAGTTCTTTCTGGAATGCTGCCCAGCTAGTCAGTTTCTCTTCGTTATTTTCGAACCATTGTTTGGCAGTTCCTTCGAGGTAGAAAAATACATTTGCCAGGCACACTGTATCGTCCCAGTTGTTGAATTTAGCGATACGTTTGTAGCCTTTCAGCTAGTTGCCTGGTTGTTGGCCGTCGTCGCCTGAAAATAATGCCGGATGACGAATGTGCTGGCAGGCGGTCGGCGTCATCGTCGTCCATACTTCTTCTTCTCCTCCTGACGGCTTCCAATCAGTAGAATACGGCTCGTACTCTGGCTTCTCGCCTCGTAAGCGACGGCTCTCTCGTGATCTGATTGGGGCCACGGTGTTGTTGTAGATTTTAGTGGTCACGAGGATCTCTACCAAAATAATGTCACGTAGTAAACCAAATTCAGAATCCTAGGGCGTAGCGGGGTCGTAGACGAAACACTCAGTTTAAGGCAACGAAGCTTTATTAACAGTTGGCACAGTACAGAAGCACGGAGCGAACTGACTCTGGCTAGAAAGGAGTATCGCTTATATAGTGATGAAGAACAGTCTAGAACATTAACACTAGTAACAACAAGAATATTCCAGAACAGTTTACACAAAGTTAAGAAATTAAAATTTTACAGCACTTAATGGATTCGAACCCACGACCTTTAGTCCCACAGTCTCTTAGCGTAACCACTACGATACTACAGTCTTTCCTTCTTCGTGGCTTGATCCGCCTGATGTGCGACAGTATCATGAAGTACAGTTGTTTCAGTTTTAAGTTATTTTTGATGGTATCTATTGTTGTAAGTACAATAGTTGGGTATGAACCTGCCCATTATTAATTTAATAGTTATTGTTGTTACCTTTGTATATTCTTGGAAGTGGAGATATTTCTGAATAAAAAAAATTGTGTCATATTAATTTTATGGTTTATTAACATATTTTTTTTAGTATTTGTGTATTTTGGTACGATGTATTTATACAATCTTCTTCTTCTGATCAGTTCATGAAATTCTATAAATCTTTAGAACTGTAATTTAACTTATATGAAACAGTCACTGAATTTCTCTTTCCAATTTTAAATTATTTCAATTTATTGTTATAAGTTTAAACATGTTACATGGCATATAATGAATTTTGAAAAGATGTTTATTCACTGTCAATTGCAGAGGGTTAACTCATTTGAAATAAGTGTTATCCATCAATGAAAATATTTTTGTAGTAGTTTTACAGCACAATACTCCACTTACCTTACCTCAAAGAATATCCTGTTGTTCATCGAATATTCTGAGAGGTTACCATGATATTTTTCATTAATAGAGAGAACAAATATCTAATGTAACAGAACATCATAAAATCACTGTGCACTTGTTACAAGAAAATGTTGTTAACATGATCTATCTGAACTCTTTTTAAGTTTCTTGTATGTTGGAAGAACATTCTGCAAAGCTTTCAGCAATACAACACACTGTCATGATAAATGAAATTTCAGAATGAATATTTAGTCTTTACTGCGGTTATAAGCATAATCAGAACATAGTACTATTAGAATCATCTGTGTCATATTACATAAATCTACTGGTGGATTTGTTAATGCAAATAAATCTGTTTAAAATTACAGAAATTCAAATTTTAGTGTAGTCATCCCATTTTTAAGCATCTCATTTTATGTAAATCTTTTATTTATAGGTTTCTCTGGAGATATAATTTGAGTAATGGAATTTCTCTTCATTCAAATCAGATTACTTTTTTATGGAGTTATATAGTAGAAATTACGTTATTGGAAATATGTTTGACCATTGCTTTATGTATACTTTGATTCAGAATTTAAATTAGCAGCACATTTATTGCTTACAACAGTGTTTCAATTATATTTTCAGAAATATTCTGCTAGGAAAATATCAGATTTCAATGGCTTGTCATTAATATTTTTCTAGCACAGTAGGGAGAAATGTTCCCACCTTGGATATATTTTCTTGTGTGAATTTATTTATTTATATTCCAACACATTTTAGATTTACATATAGAGTAACAGAAACATATTTATTGCTTTTAATATTTTCCAACAATTTCCTAATTTCGAGAACCATTTTGCCTCTTTTTTTCATGTTTCTTCAGATTATATTTGGTTTGCAATTCTGCCCAATGATGCCAGTGGTTTTCCTATTTTTGGAAGTACTCCTAGATTTCCATATTTAAGAGTTTCAACAATTCCTCTTAAACTATTGCAACAGTGTTGATCCTTCCTCCACCATTGTAACATAATTGCAACCCTACTTGTTATGACATTTGGGTGATAGTTACATTGCCAGCGCTTTCTCTTCTCTCAGCTCTCCTGTGACGTATCATCAACTTCAGTCTGTCCCAGAATGATAAGCAATGCGGTTCATATTCGTAATGTTCAATTCAACACACACACACACACACACACACACACACACACACACACACACACACACTATCTCTTTCTCTCTCTCTCTCTCTCTCTCTCTTTCCTACTCATACATTTTCCCCCTTTCTTGAACCTGCCTGCTTTTGCCCTCTTTAAATATTAAATTTAAATTCCTTCATCGTTTTTACTGATTCATTCATTATTTCCGTTGGTAATTTATTCCAGTCACTGATCCCTCCACCAAAGAAAGAAAATCTTCCTTCACTGTTATGGCTGAAATTGAGTGCCAGCACACTTCTTAATTCTTTCACCAATAACTCTTCACTTCATCATTAATATATTTCTTGTACATTCCCACCACTCTCTTCTCCGTCTACCTGCATTCCAACGAGTCCCATTCCAGTTCCATTATCATAGCAGTTACTGATTTTGTTCCGCAGTAATTACCAGAGACAAATCAAGCAGCCCGTCTTTGCAAACCCTCCAATTCCTTTTTTTATATGCTGTTGTTACTTACAGATTCTTGAATAGGCTTCAAAGAAGCGGAAAATTTGGGATAATTCTTTCACTCGCGAAAATGCAACATATTGAGCTTTTTTGCTTGAAGAAAAGTTCAAATAACGTTATAGGATGCCCGGGGAACTATTCTAGAAGTTGGCTGAGATACTAATTACTATAAAAAGACACAAACTGGAGTAGATTCATCTCAGTGGAAGAAACACTACTGATATAAGATGCATTTCTAATTATTAGAAAATTCAGAAATATTTCAATATCAAGATTCTAAAATATAATATTTATCAAAAGATTATTTGAAATTGCTGAGGAGTCTAATGAAAAGAATATAAAGCAAATATGAAACAGTTAGAAAAACGTTATTTACAAATAGTCATTACGGAACATAAATCTTGAGGAGTTGTTTGTTCAAATCATGGAACAAAATCCAAGAGACAGTCAGTAATAAACTAATTAATTGGTTTGTAATTGGTTAAGTTCGCTGTTGGTGGAATTTCGGAAGGAATTCAGTTCCAGGACCTGAAACAGGCCATAATACAATCATCAGCTTTAATGCTGTAAATTTCCCACTAAAATACAACCTCCTTTTGATGAAGAACCACTCATCTCGATGAAATGGGGAAGTCGTAAAGTTTACTGAATATCATCAGTGTTCGACATCCTGAGAGCTGTATGTGTGCTGTACAGTTTCCCTAGGAAGAGAGATGGAAAAGGATGCATTAAGTAATTACAACAACAATCAAGATTAGTTTGGTCCTATATAGTTAATGGAAGGAGATAGTATCACTCCCATTGATGAAATAATAAATAAATACTTAGCCTACATAACTCGTAATTTGAAAGACACCCAGTATGTAATAATAATTGCTCTTTGTAATATAGATAACACTCATATCAAATTCTTTGGCTATAACTACCTCTGCCTTATCCAAAGCAATCATGTTTGAATAATGTGTAGTATAGTTATGTGTATATATAAATGTTTTTCTACTGCTCCGACTAGTTTGATATAAAACATCTGATTACAGACAGACATAATTATAACTGAAATGATAACTGAGCATATATTGATGCGTCAAACTCTTGTTGCACGATCGTTGGCCACGCAACTAACATGCTAGTTATTTATGAGTTGGTCACTCGGGAGTTAGGTTACGTTGCAGTTGCACTGGTGGACAAGAACTGTGGAATAATACCGTTCTTTGCGTACTGACGATATAGTTTGTATTAGTCAGATATTGTGATAACATTTTGTGAAGACAATATTTCGCTACACATAATACAGTAAGACTGGGTATTCGCAATATCCTATTGTTCAATCATTGGTTATAAATAGCCTCAAGTGATATAAGATTCGTATCAACAATCAATAGTAGGAAGGGTTCCTTTTATTATTTATGGGTTTACACTTAGTCGAAATTGAAGTCGTTAGAGGATAGAGAGGACTGGGAGCAAGGAATTCGGCCATGGCCTTTTGAAGGATCTATCCCAGCATTCCTCTGATTTTATTTCAGGAAACCATTGAAAACTGAAATCTGGATGGCCTAATCGGAATGCAAACCCATGTCTTCCCGAATGCCAGACGAAGCTTTACCGCTCTTCCACCAGGCTCTGTAACTGGTCCCTTACTTGAGTGTGTTCCTGTAATGATATCCAGATACAGCCATCAGACAGTGAACACAAAACCTTCCGGTATCCAAACCACACCAACAAAGTACTGAATAGAAATTTAGCATAAACAAATTATGCAGAACTGGCGAGTTATTTTCCACCTACACTGAGAAGTTCACGTGATCTTAACAATCTGGAAAACAGATATAATTTGCCCCACATTCTACCTTTCGCATGTATGAGCATGCGGAAGAAAACAAAATACATCTTTTTGACACAAACTGTACCGAACTAAGTGGTTCGAGCCTTCAGAGGGCGTAGCTCCTTCTGTCAGTGGTTCAGAAGAAATAGAGTCTCACAACTTATGTTTACAAGTAGAATTGTTACAGACAGAGTACTCAAAGGTAGTTCAACTCTAATATTAAACAAAGTACATGTTGCAAGTAAGGAGATAATGCAACAATAAACAGAAATAGCTTCACAGTGTGTGGTAGACAAACTGATGACAAACTAACGGCAAATATGATAAAGTCGACACGCAATCACAAGCAACAATACGAGTAGGAATTGTGCAGATACGAAAATAAATAAATCATACATGCAACACGTCATACTTATAGCTATAGATATGCTAAATAATAATAACTCCCTATGGTCGTAATGAACTGGTGACAGGGTTTCTATTGCCTCCGCATTCCACACGTGCCTTAGCTGCGTTAATCTAACCCAGTAGTCCTATTAGATACAGGGAATCTACAGTTTAACATTGAATCCGAACCGCCGAAGTATTCTGGCGTACTTCACAATACGCAGCCAGCTAGCCAGAGGTGAAGGTCGGGTTAAGCGCCTTTGAAAATACCCACCGAGACAGGGATTCGAACCGGGGACCATTCGATCTCCAGTCAGACGCCTTAACCCCTGAGCCACCAGACCGATACAGATATACTGTTAATATTGGGATGTCGGTGACGCGAACTAACAACATTTAAACATCCAAAAATCGCCCAATGCATCGAAAGAAGTTTTCTCTTCAAAAACTAAAAATCTAACTTAGTCCACAACCCAAAGGATTGTAGAATCTTTCAGAAGGAAATATACCAAACAATTGTATCAGACGCAGGAAGGACAATTCCCTTTCTTAGGGGTCTACAGTTTAACTTGGAATCAGAACCATGGAAGATGTAGGCATAACTCTTCTAATCAAATGCAACTGCTAATAAAATTTCCTGCTCACCACAAGATTTGAAGCCGCGCCCGGAAAAACTTTCCGAAGAAAGCGCCTTAACCACTGAGCTGCAAGACCAAGTTGTTTAATAACTTACGTACTAAGTACTAACAAAACTGGATTAAAAACTGTGAGTTCGAATGAACTACATTGACAGAAATTAAGGTGAGGGGGAAAGGAGGAAAGGTTAGGTTTTTGTAAATAAAATGTAAAAAGTATTTTTCAGTTTGTTTTTTAAGAATACATATGCAAAGTTCCATCAAAATTGGATAAAAACTATGTGGTCCAAAAAGCGTCCCATGCATATATCACACGCACAATACGTCAAAGCATGTAGCCACCTATATAAGTTTTCATTTCAATCATCCAGCTCCCAGTGCAAAACAATGGCGGCATCTGGTAGAATAAATATTCACAACAATGAGACATCACTGCAAAGATTATACTGGAAAAACAGTTATCAATTACTATTTGTTCCCTTTCACACACGATGGTTTTGCACGAGCAGTAAAATATCGTACGTCTTTTATTGCGTGGTGAGATGTACATCCCCTTTCACACTCCAAATAGCCGCGACCGTGCCTACCATTGCCATTGCAATCGGCGGAGGTGACGCAATGCCACTGTGTCAAAGCTGTGTGTGTAGATATACATACACTCAACGATATTTTGCCCTACGTCCTAAGTTGGCTTGCGGACTTTCCAGACTTCCGCGACCTTACAAATACCAAGTTTTGAGACTTCAATGACCAGACAAATGGCAGGGGGGTTGGGGAAGGGGTTAGGGAATGTAAGTTATAAAAAGTAACATTTTCAGAAAAAATTCCTTTTTTATTATTACAAATAATTGTTGATATGATAATCGCGAACTAAAAGATAACAAAAATATTTGCGGGAAAACCTTTTCTTTTTCAGATGATCCCTGCACTTTAAAAAAAAAAAAAAAAAAAAAAAAAAAAAAAAAAAAAAAAAAAAAAAAAATTAAAGAAAAGGTAAAACTGCTGTTTTAGATTTTGTCTTCCTCACTTGATGTTTATAATTGGGGCCTACATGGTGCCTCACTTCCATTACGCCATCAAACTTCACGGTGAAACTAATTTTACATATCTCACGATGTGCGGTGCAGTCCTTTTCCTTACGTAACCAAGTTTCAAATACATCATTTTAAAACTCAGTGAAACTACAGTAACGTTTGTGTATTTTCTTACTCATTTTGTATACATTAATAACAGTATTCAGTGTTTAATTCTCTGCGAACTAAACGAGCAAGACGTTCCGTCGTCGACATACAGTACGTAACGAAACAATACACCTATCGCTTCACGATAAACAAACATTCCAATAGCTGTCGTCAAATTTCGAACACGCAGTGAAACAGTTGAATTATCATGTTGGTAATTTTTGGCCCAGGTCCATAGTTGCTATGATAACTGTTTAATGGGTTATTTTTCCGACTTGCAACTAAGCAAATGCTAATGATGGCAGATGCGTTTCGCCTTTATTCAAGGCATCTTCAGTGCCCTAAGTGAAGATATATACACACACACTCACACACATATATACGCGCAAGTTCGTGTTTCCATACCAGCTACTATTCTTGCACTTTCACTATTCTTCAAAGTATTTGTATACTGCATTCTTGCGAATTTCACCGGCCACGAACTGAATATAAACCTTATGTTGTTGTTGACACCAAAAAGTCGTGAGCCAAAGATTATGTGTTATCGAACTATTTCTTGTTTTGAATCTGTGGTCATCAGCTATGTCTGTTCTGTGGCGGTATGTTTGATTCTAGGATTTGTGCTATTTATTCGTGTTTTAGTGTTTTGAATGAATATATACACCTAACAAACCAACCATTGGGCACGGAGACGTGCCGTGGCGTAGCCTTGTACTTCACGTTTGAGTTAGTCGAGCCGCGAACTCCACAAATATCACATGACAAAGAAGGTTTTTTAGACGCGTGCGTAGCTAAGTAAATATTTAATTCACTTATGAAATCACCCTATGATTTTTGTTGTTGAAAGATGAAGTAAAAATTAAATCAGTATGAAAATATTATACAGAAATCGACGTTACCTCTGAAAAAATTTAAAATCTGGAAAAAATATACTTATTTCAAGTTTATTTATGAAATATTAAAATCTAAACAATTATAAACTTATTAGTCCGCATCCACAAAGATGAATTCCGTTACAATCCTAGCTTGTAGTGAACTATACACGGAAAGTCCGGTCGAAATCTGGGCGGTTGGCAATCGTAGTCAAAGGATAACTGTTCTTCAGATTTGTCTTACATACAGACAGTAAAGTGCTGATTTCTGTGTTGATAAGTGTTAACGTTTCTTCATTAATAATAACCAGACAGAGCAAACATGAAAGACGAAAAATATTGTGTATAAAAGTTTAGTAACGTTTAATTTTAGGTACAATTAATCAATAAGCAAAACATATCTTCTACATATAATTATTAAAATCTACAAATTTCAATTCATATATTTTCAATGTAAGCCCTGTTCATGTAATTCGTCAAAGGAAGCTGCTGACATGCGAAAAGAATTAAAAAATTATCATCGAAATAATCCTGCTTCCTCTCTTCTTTGATTGGTATGATGCACCTTCCACGATGAATCTTATATCTTAAAACGAGCAATACTTGTATATATATATTTCGGATCTCGGAAACGGCTATGACGATTTGGATGAAATTTGATATTTATATAACTTTTGACTTTTAAGATTACCTAAATAGTTGTCTTCCCCATCAAAAAGCGAGTTTACAAAATATGAACAGTTTTTTCACTCGACATCTCGAAAACGGCACTAATTCCATCTCGTAGACGATTCAGGCACCAGAAAGCTGGGCTGATGTTAGATAAGTTCTCTGAGATTACGGCAAAGAACTCTTATAACTTAAAACGAATAATTCTTGTATACTAGCTGACCCGTGAGATTGCTGTAGTGGTCAGTCACGGAATGGTAATATTATAATGTGGAAATAAATAAATGCAGGTATTTATTTTGAAGAGATATCACTTTTACTGTTTAATTGTAAAGGATGTTTAAAAAATATTGACTTTGTCAGATGTTCTTTTTTTTCAATCTTCTTCACTTTCAAAACTTCTTTGAAACCAATATTAGCAGTTATAATTGTGATCATCGTTGACTTTTTGATCGCACGTGTCTTTATCACAAAAATAAATATTAATGAATCTACAAACTACTGAAAAAGCCGCGTACAGGTGTACATATGAAAAAACAGGTTCTGATAAATAGAATCCTGCCTTTTGAAGCGGTTGAACTTGTGCTTCATTAATATTTATAACGAAGGTTACTTCTTTTGGGAATTGTTTAATTATCATGTGGAAAGGCACGGCTGATCAAAAGATGTGAGTTACTGCGCGTTGTGAGCATAGTTTTATTGAAGTGGATGAATTTAGCACTGACTCCCTCGTCTAAGTGAATTACGGCATTTCTATCATAACTGTGGCGTCAAAATCTGATGAATTCTTATAGAACTCGACACAACAAATCGAAAATAATTAATATTTCTTTTTTATATATATCCCGCTTGGTTTTCGAGGTATAACATGTCAAAAATCAGTTATGTGTAAAGTTCCTTGTGCCTTTGGTGACGTTTCTTCTGGTCCGGGCCATATTTCAACATAACAACATCCACCGCGTAGACATAATGATTTTAATGGATTTTTTTCTGGTCCAGTTTGGATGTCACCCTAACCTCCTGACATTTAAGATAAACTAAGCGAGATATCAAAAAAATATATTCTTTATTTTCGATTTGTCTCGACGAATTACATATGATTCATCATCAAATTTGGCTATGGCGAAATTTATCTTCTGGTCCAGGCCGCATTTAAACCTAATCACGTTAATTTTGAGATACGATATCTCGAGAACTACGCGAGATGATAAAAAAAAATACTTTCTATTTGTCTCTTCGAATTACATAAGAATCTATTATCAAATTGCCGCGCTAGGGTTATCTTAGAATCCCCTGAATTACCACAAATCTTGCATCATTTAGCATTAAGATTTGTATTTAACATAATAACAGCTTTTTTTTTTTTTAATTTTTGAGAGCAATTTATTAGGTGGTAAACCAGGCGATCTTGGAAATAATTCTAAGGATATGGATCAAATTTCTTATGTAGATATTGTTTTGCTTCTCAAGTTTCAAACACGATCTCACAACCACGAAAAAGGAAGAATTTTTGTATTTGGTTTCTCGAAAACGGCTCTAACCTCATTATGCAGAAGGTTTAAATGCAAGTAAGCCTACTGGTCTTCGTTAAACTGCACCTCCAAATGCCTAGGAAGCCTTCAAACCCTTTATTTTAAACAAACTTTACTCGAAATCATGTATATTGAAGAGATATCGAAAGATATCGAGCTAAGATCGGTCACCCAGGTACTTAACCATAGTGAGAGATTTTTGGCGTATTCATTGCAACACATTGTGATATTAATGACGCCGAGACGTGAGGTGAATTGAATCGACACCAACTATCGTCAAAATCCGTCGTGAGCGAATGGAGCCTCATGTGACGTCGCATTATTTAGTACCAAGGAATGGTTCGCGTGGTCGTAATGAGATATAGGTTTTACTGGCTGCGGAATGCGCCCCTGTTGTAGTCGTCTTAACCTAACACCGTTATCCTGCCAGGTACAGGGGACCTCAAGTTTAACGAGATGTAGCTGCCCTAAAGAGGAAGATTGGACTAAGAGGCTTTGAAAAAACCCCCTGGGACTGGGTTACGAAACTGGGATCTTTCGTTTTCCAGACACCTTAACCATTGAACCACCAGAGAGCTCATATTTAGTACTAGCAGCAAGGTACTACCGAACAGAGAGGGTTGCGAACAAATTTTGTATTCTATTCTTCAATTCTTTGTGTAAACAAAAAGAAGAAAACTTTGAATATGAAAGAAAAAAGAACAATGCATTTGGAAAAATTCATACCAGGGAGAAATTTTTTAAAACTTGATTACGACGAAAATTTCCATACACATATATTTTTCTCCTTTCCTTTTCCCAAGTACTTTTGCCCTTTGCTAATTTCAACTTTAAATTCTTCGAGCATTTTTGGTAAATAATTCATTTCTCTCTGTGATTTATTCCAATCCGGGACCCCCTCCTTTTACCTATGAAAGAAATATTCCCACACTCCTGTGCCTAAAATCGAGTGTCATATTTTCCCTTCCACGCACCTCACTTAATTCTTCTACCAATGTATACCTTGAATACCTCCATATTCAAACAATAGCCTGAACAAAGATTTATAAACCAATTAATTGATTCTCTGTTACACTGCGATAGCCTAGTTATGTGGCAGATTATTACTATCGCTTTGATATTCACTTTATCTTAAATGCTTAGCGTGAACCATATTCATGTCAGTTTTGCTAGACAACTGTATATAACAGCTTTTCGATTTCAGATCCTTTAGCGCTAGACGGAGATATCGGCCAACAAGTCACCACTTCCCAATTTGATCCATTCCGCACTTTTTGTCAGCAGTTAAACGATTCCATCCGTCGTCGTTGTGTGAGTCTGGCAAGTGGCTTGGGTGGGGGCGGGGAGGGGGTGAACGTGCTGGATTGAACAGTCGCAGTCTATGCAAGGCCCAGAACTAGCATTTTGTTCAGTTTCAGCTATCTCCTAAAATAAAAATAAATAACAGGTGATGCGGCAGTAGTATGGATTTGGGGGAGCGAGCCCACAAAGGATGCTGCCCCTATTGTTCTAATTGGATACATTGTATCATTCTATTGTTCTATTGTTCTCTCCCCTCCCACTTGACTTGGGGGCCACTTGACTAACATCAGCTTCCCCACCCTAGCACCAGCTGCCCTTGGGGTTCTTTGTTCTATTGCTATGCTAATTAGGCCACCTGAGCGACCCCAACCACACCAGGTGTGTCGCGCCAGCTGCCCTCGCGGTCCTTTGTTCTATTGTTCACCTCCCCTATTATTGTTCTTTTGTCAGGCCACTTATGCGACCCCAACCACATCAGGTGTGTCGCGCCAGCTGCCCTCGCGGTCCTTTGATCCATTGTTCTGTCGTTCTCCTCCCCTACTATTGTTCTTTTGTCAGGCCACTTGAGCGACCACCTGCTCCCTCTAACCACACTTGGTGTGTCGCACCAGCTGCCCTCGCGGTCCTTTGTTCGTTTGTTCTATTGTCAGACCACTTGTTTGAACACCTGCCTTCACCGCCCTGGCACCAGCTGCCGATTCTATTGCTCTTTTGCCAGGCCACTTGTGTGAACACCCACCTTCCCCAACCCTAGCACCAGCTGTCCATTCTATTCTTCTTTTGTTAGCCCATTGCGGTGACCAACTGTTCTCCCTAACCCCAGTTTCATCATATGGGGTGTTATGCCTTTCAGTCATCTCTCATCGTGAATATTACAGGCGACAGAGGATTGAACAGGAGACAATTCGACTATGGTCCTCAATCGATTGCGGAAAAACATTGTAATATCGAAACTTGGTTGGCCGGACAAACCGCGTCGTCCTAATTTCCAGGCCAGTACAACCTGTATCAACCCAGTTGTGGATAGGAACGGAGCTCAGTTACCTTATTTCACATATCTAATGTTGCTGGCTGCAACGTTGTATGACAGATCAATTTTGATACGGAGGTGGGTAAAGAATGTGTATGAAGTGTGTAACGTATATGTAAGCAATCAGGTATCACCCGAAAAATTCATGATATGGAAAAGCCTTTTTTTTCTGGCTTCGCCCCGTTGACGTCAAAATCGTTAGAATTGGGAAAGGACCGGGGAGCAAGTAACTGGAAGAAATTCGGCAGTGACCTTTTGAACAAACCAAAGCGAAAATTAAGATGTGGGTGCCCAGACAAGGATTCGAAACCGCATCATCCCGAATGCGAATCTCGTGTGTATCAGTGTCAGGCCACGAACTAAGGGATCACCATCGTAAGTGGATAAATTATTAGCGTACCAATATGGCTTTACACCTCGTCGACATCGACATCATTAGAGGCGGGAAAGGATTGGTGCAGGGAACGGTCACCTGGAGTGATTTGGGGAAACCATGGAAAACCAGAAAATGGATGCTCAGATGGGGATTCCAACCAGCACATAAACAAGAAAAATATCCATAACAATGGGAAATAATGAAACATTCCTATAAAAAATTCGTTCAGAATGTGACTATTGTAGTATAATAACGCTATGTGGGTCGCAAGGCAGCTTCAGGAGGAGGTGCGTACGGCCGCAACACAGAACTGTGGCAGCGGTGAGCAAGGGCTATTAGTGCGCGCGGTAAGCATTCTGTCCTGTTTCGATGTTTTAACTCCGACTATTATTAAAGGAGCCATGTGTGGAATAAACGACTTTCAACATTTCGCTAATATTATCACCGCTTCACAATATTACAGACAAACATCAAATTAAGGGCTAATTAAACAATAGCAACCACATTGCATCGAACACATTCTTACTGTAGGTTATATTCCCCCAATTCACCACACTTGAGTTGACCTCTATAAAGAAGTCGGCATACTTCAGATATTACGTGTGCCTGAATCCTGTTTGCCTAGTGTATAATTTCTACTCTCGAACAAGTTGTTCTCCAGTGTGGATACCGAGAGTGTTAGGTTAGCGGTAGCGCTCTGCCTCGTATTCAGGAGTACGCTAGTTTGAATCCCGGTCCACACACACATACAAATATATATATAATATGTGTGTAGAGCTTAAGCAACGATTAAAGATACAGACTGAGGTTTCTCTAAATCTGTTTACAAAAGGATCAGCAGTTTATTGAGTATTAGCTGAACGGGACCAACTTCGCCGAGTCTTTAGTGTTTTATCAATGCATCTCACATGGATCTCCCAACTACTGTGACTTTAATTTCTGGCTAAGCTCATTGTGTCAAATGAAATTGTTTTTTTATTCAATTTAATAGCTATTATATTTATAATACACTTTTTGTATGCTACATTTCTTTTCTTGCCTTTCTTTGCTAGTACATATAGGTTTTTGTGGCTGCAGACACGTGAGCAGGCATACACATTTTAATTCAATAACTTTCTGTATGAAATTTCAAAAGATGAATGAGTTTATTCGAACGGAATTATGTAAGTTGCTGAAACAGGTTTAGAGAAATGCACGCCTTTAAATATATAGGCCTATTGTAATTACATCAGATAATGTGCTCATTTGATTCGGGATCCAACTTTGCCTTTAATTCTACTTGTCCTAAAAAGTTTCCATTACCTGGATTTCCTAACACTTCATGGTCGCCTCTTAATGGAAGATTTCTTTCGGCAAGGAAACATATTATTGAAAACAATCTTAGCAAAACCGACATCTCCTTTCTTCCTGATCAATTTTATCTTGAGTTGCCTGATCAATTAATTTTTAATTCTCTGTGATAACTCTTCTCACTTACACACTTGTATAATATGGTTGCGTGACAGTTCATGGCTATAGAGAATTTTTGACAAGCTATGCCGGTCTCTTAAACCATATCTTGTGGTAGAGCCTCCATTAAAATTTAATAACTTGTAACAAAAGCAATACACAGAATCTTTTTACGAGAATATACATGCCATGTTCGTTTAACTTTTTTATCATTTGAAAGATGACGGAAACAATGAAAAATAGAGAATCGCCTTCTTGTTTTGCTAACCATAGGAAATTTTACATTTCTTTAACTAATGTCTTTCGGGCCTTCCTTAATCGCTCTTATCCTAAAATTATCATTTATAATATCCGGCCAGGTTCCCGGGTCGGTAAGATCATCGACGACTGGAAGGCCGCTCCTTCTTTAGACAATTTTCTTTCTTCTTGGAGGTGTCCAGCTACAGTTTCTTCTGCAGGAACACTTTCACTACTAGTAGAAGTTTCCACTAGTGATACTTTCGTCAGCCACTAATTTTTTTCTTGCACGGGCCATACAATTGTTCAGCAGTATCGACAGATGACATTTTAATAACAATACATTATTTTACAGCACAATGTACATTCGTAGAAACACTGTTAATCCGATTTAAAACATGGAAAGATATTGGAGTAGGTATGAAAAGCAGTGCATGGAAGGGAAAAGATGACCATGACAACAAGCTCGATTTCAGGCACAAGGGTGTGGGGTTAGGCGGTGTAGTGCACTAGGACCCCCAAGCGTTCCTCAGGGAACCCCCAAGTGCACCTCTGGGGACCCCCAAGCGCAGTTCAGAGGGCCCACGGGGCTTCACGGCAAACTGGCGACCTTTTCTTTCTTTTTTTAGCTCTACCGTCGTCTAAGAGAGCCCCTGAGACACAGGGAGCCCCCTCACTAAAAGGCCCTCACTGCTCAGGGGGAGCCACAACCACTGCTCAGGGGGCCACAGCATCAGCTCACGGGGCCCCTACCAGCAACACAAAGCAAAAAAAGGGTTGCCTATATGGCCTGAGGGCCCAAAATAAATTTTTTTGACCGGGTCTCTTATTGACCTAGCTACGCCACTGGTGGGAAGATTCTCTTTTTTAGGTAAGGGTGTCAGGGATTGAAATGAGTTACCAAGATTAATGATGAATAATTTACCTAAAACGTTGAAAGAATTTAAAGATAAAATTTGTAGATGGCAAATGTAGGTGGCTGCAGGATAGCGGGAAGATTCGGGTGTAGGGAAATTGCCACCGGACCCTGTGCTCCACTGCAATTAAATTAAATTAAATTAAAATTTGTTTAATGAACCCTTTTGCTGCAACTGCTCTTTTAGGACATCACACCAATGTTTCCTTTTTTTAACACCTGACATGTACTTACGAACCATTCTACACTCTTGTGTAAGGTGACCAGACGTCCCGCTTTTTAACAATTTGTCCCGCGTCCCTTTTTTTTTTTTTTTTTTTTTTTTTTTGTTCGCTGCCTTTGCGGTTGTGATTGAAGTCCCACTACCTTCGGTAGTATAACTTCTAGGTGTTAGGATAGGGTGTTTATTTTTTGGGACACTTTTTATTTCACTTTCAGGGGAAAAACCAGGGCTATGACCATCTAGGATGGTCTTAATGGTGAAAAAACCCCTGCGGAGTTCATGTTCTGTGCTGCTCTATGATGGCTGGTATAGAATACTGAGGGGAACTTTATACTTATGCCAAAGTCTCGGCATTACCGTTCCAATCGACTCAGTTCTTTCGTCTCTGGCGTCGTTCAATTTCTTGTGGAATTTTTCTGTTAGATTAAATATTTCGGTATTGATTAAGGGAATATGTGTCTCGTTATGTAGAGTTTCTATTGGTGTATATCTGGGTGCGTTTAGGATCATCCTTAGACATCTGTTCTGGAGTAGCTGGATTTGTTGTAGATTGGTTTGGCTTGCCAGGCCCCATATCTGGTATCCGTACATTAAAAATGGGAGGATAACCGATTTGTATATTCTTATTTTTGTATTAATCTGTAGGTTGCTGCTTCGTAATACTGGTGAAAGGTTGGAAATAATTGCTAGTCCTTTTGTTTTCCTATCCATGATATGTTGTCTAAAAAGTAATTTGTTATCCAGTAATATACCCAGGTACCGATGTTCTTTAACCCAGGGGATATTTTGGTTCAAAGTTTTTAAATTCTTGTTAATTTCTGGCCTTTTTTTGTGAAATAGATTCCCGCACATTTTCCAGGATTGATTTTGATTTTATAGTTTCTGCACCATTTACTGATTTCATCTAGTCCTTGTAGGTGAGTAACGTTAAGATCATGTCTTCTTCCTGATGTTGTACTCTGTAGTGTCATCGGCAAACTGTGCCAGATTCACATAAGGCGGGGTCGTGATTTTGTTTGTATAAATTTTGAAAAGTGGCGGTGCGATAACCGATCCTTGCGGAATTCCAGCTGGAATCGGAAGAATTGAAGACCTCTGTCCGTCAACTTCTACGTAGAATTTTCTGTCGGCTAAGTAACTACCGATGAATTTAATGTAGTAGTGTTTAATAGCCGTTTGAGTCCGTAATTCCTGTATAAGTTAAGCGTGCCAAACCTTGTCGTAAGCTTTTTCTATGTCTAAAAATACTGCTGCTGTAGATTTGCTAAAGTTGAAATTTTTTGTTATATCTTCTGTAACACGGAGGAGTTGAGTTGTTGCAGTTACGCGGCTTTGTAATCCGAATTGTTCTGGTCTTATCGTCTTTTCTTCTTCGAGACTGGTGTTACTCCTCTTCAGCAGTATTCTTTCTATTATCTTTGATGTTGACGAAAGAAGACTAATTGGGCAGTAGTTTACAGCTTGGCGGTGGTCTTTTCCACGTTTTGGAATGGCTTTAATTTTTGCTACCTTCCATGCTGTGGGATAATAACAATTTAGGAGACAGCTGTTAAAGATTCTAGTCAAAAGCACTAATCCCTTTTTCGGCAGGTTTTTCAAATGTATGTTTTTTATTTTGTCATGTCCTGGGCTTTTATTTTTTGCAAGATTCTTTATTATACTTCTTACTTCCCTCGGGGTTGTAAGCTCTGGCTTGTCTGCAGTTGGTTGTTGGAGGATTTCCAATGCGTGGCTTTCAGTTTCCTCGGCTTGTCGAATCTCTGCCGGTGTAAGTTGGTACTCTGCTGTGGTATACTGAGATGCGAAGTTTTCAGCTAGTAATTCAGCCTTTGCTACAGGTAGGAAGCAAGGCCCTGCCGGACCATTTATCGCGATGTTCGCTTGTCGAGGTTCTTTTAAGGCTCTAATTAGTTGCCATGCCTCTTTGTTCTGCAACAAAAGGCTTGACATTTTGTCCTCCTACTTTTCAGTTCTTCTTTCTTGTAGCCTAGCTTTTAGTTGCCGTGTCTCTTGTCCTTGGATCACGGTACCGCGGCGTTTTAAAAAAATTCCAGTGTTTTGGAAAGAATACATGACAAGCTAGGGAACGGCGGGAGAACGGGAAGGGAATATACGGCTTTCGGCACCCATGTTGCTATTTCGTTAGGATATGAGCTTTACATTAGTTTTGTTAATTTTATATTATTAAACTTTAATAAAAACAAATAATTGTTGAGAACTGATTATCGAGAAGTGCTTATCAAAGGTAGCATTGTTGATCAGTTGTTAGTATTCGACCACCATTGTGTAGACTTAATGACACTGGTAACGAAGAAAACATTTTGTAACTGCCTCTCAGACGATACACATCGTGCTGTGCATGCTAGTGCTAGTTAAACAAATGATGTCATCAAATCGGCTATTCAGAAAATAAAGGTAAGTAATTTATATAATAAAGACATAAATGTTTTTGAATTTATGAGACAGTACTGGAATTAGGTAACACCGCAATGCGAACCACCTCAGAAGGAATTGCCTAATGGCATGAAAATTTATATACACATTCCTTAGGTGATGTTATTTAAGAATGATTGTATATTACAATCAAGATATAAATATTTATTTGGTAAAATCGTTCAAATATGTGCAATTCCATACATGTTATAATCCACGAAATATGTGTTATTACCAGTTTTAGTTTTAGGACAATTCCTTCTAAGGTGGTTCGCATTGCGGTATTACCCTGGAATTATTTATACTATATTTTATAGAGGCGGCAAAAAGTCTAGCGCCGGCCTTGAAAGTGACACGACTTACATTACGGCAAATTTAGAACTTAGTTACATTGATGTGCAAAAATCAGTCGATCATATTACACAAAATTTTCCGTATAGTAATATTTCCTAAAATGATCTTTTTAATGAAGTATCATTATTTTAAAAAATATATTGACAAGAAAAAGGTTAAATCTTGGTCTTCATCAAAAGTCACAACAGAGAACAAAGAGTTAGAAATATTTCATGATTTTGAAAAAAAACATATTCCATACAAAAATTGTATAATACGCTCTGTCCTTACCAGAAACTAATGCTGCGACTGAATGCGTTTTTTCTGCGGTAAATAAAGAGTGGATATCAGAAAAGTCACAATTAAGTGCTGAGACTTTGAAAGCCATATTATGCGTGAAATATAATTTAACAAAGTCTTGTGAATAATTTATTGAGCTTTATACAATGACAACAATCTATTAAAAAAAAAATTCGCTCAAATCAGAAATATGCGAATGACTAAAATAATACTATACTTATATTTAATGTATTACTTATGCTGAAATTTATAAATATATATTACAATACTATTTTTGCGTTCTATACAATTTTTTGTTCCTCCATATAGACCAACATTTTAATCAGGATCCCCCCCAGGCGCGGATCCAGCACTCAAAAAAGGTTGTGGGCACAGCTACCCGAAAATCGGCGAAGTGCGAGTCGGAGTACGAACTCGCTCATGAAAAATCATGCATAACTCATGAACCAGTTTTGAATTTGATTATTTCCTTTTGTCCGCGCATCAGGACTTTGGCCTTAGGAATGGAACTAGTCATTGGAGGAAGTCAGACCCGATTTCGTCCAATTGAAATAGTTAAGCAGTTTCGATTAAATACCAAACAAATTTCAATCAATAAATTGTTTTTTTTTTTTTTTTCTAGCGGCCAGTAAGCCAATATACGGACACTAGACTGGGTAAATAGGTATCTTGACGTTGTCTCAGGAGTCGTAAGTGTGACCAGCAAGTGAGATGCACCAGACGAGACTTAATTAGGCTACCAATACCATTACAACTACTGAACCACCGATTTTGATATTTTTTTCTTTACATTTTCAAAGGATAACAAATTAAATTAAATGCTAGGAAACATTTTACATTAAATAACTTTATTTAGGTGCTTACTTAAATTACAAATTCAAGCTTACGTTTCTTTTTCGCGAAAACGTTGATAATTTTATCGATATCCAGGTTCAGATCGTTGTGTATATTTAAGAGAGCTAGCCCGGATAATCTTTCCTGTGCCTTTGAGGCACGCCACCAAGATTTTATTCTGTGACGAGTAGAAAACGATCTCTCTGTGGTAGCTACGCTGACCGGGAGAGTTGCCAGTATTTGTAAGAAAAATTTTATGTTAGGGTACAAATCTTGGTCGCATGCTTCAATGAGATGAGCTACCGAGTCTGGTATGACCGAATTGTTCTTACATTCTCTTTTCCATTTGGTCATCCAGAGTCGGTATTCATTTATAACAGTTGATTCACTATCGTTAATGAATAGGCGATAGATCTGGACCACATTTTCACTTTCACAGTCTCGATATCGATATCACAGTCCCTGACACTAAAATTTGGGTTAGGTAGAAAAACTCCCAAATGAAATAGGTCGAGTACCTCCGGAGACAATCTCTCCTCCAAATCATTAATAATGGAATCTAATAGAGGTATGTAGATTGATTTCCGAAAGTACTACTCTTTCACCGATTTCGCCTTCTAATTGCCTTTGAACTGTACGTGAGGATTTCAATGTACGAGGGCTGTCCAGAAAGTAACAGACGTTTTGACCTGGCGCAACAATGGGTGCTCCTAGCGCCGCCATCTTGGCGTCAGACTGTTCATACATTCAGTACACAACCAGCCGTGGTAGTTTGCACATCGTTCCTATCGTACTTTGAATACAGTAGAGTATTAAAATGAGCGCTGCAATTAAAAATCCCGCCAGTTGTGAAGGGCGAGCTGTAATACGGTTTTTGTTGGCGAAAAATCACAAACCAATTGAAATTTATCCCCAGATTTGTGATGTGTACGGCCAAGGAATAATCAGTGAAAGCCGAGTGAGGCAATGGTGCATTGATTTTAAAAATGGTCTTACCAATGTTCACGATGAGGACCGCATGGGTAGGCCTAGTGTTGTGAGTGATGAACTGGTAGTGAAAATCAACGAAAAAATTCGTGAAAATCGTCGTTTCACGATTACGGAGCTTTCAGAACATTTCCCCCAAATTTCACGGAGTTTAGTTCATGAGATTGTGGTTGGTAAACTTGGTTACCACAAATTTTGTGCCAGGTGGATTCCGAAAATCTTAACAGAAGACCACAAAAAACAGAGACTTGCTGCAGCACTGACGTTTCTGGAAGACTACGCCAAAACTGTAAACCAAGTTATCGATCGTATCGTAACTGGCGACGAGACTTGGGTAAAGCACGTCACCTGTGAAACAAAACGGCAGTCTATGGAATGGGGACACACGCATTCGCCCAAGAAACCGAGGAAGTGTCTGCAAACGCTGTCAGCAGGAAAAATTATGGCTACTGTGTTTTGGGATGCTAAGGGTGTGATTCTCGTTGAATTTCATGAACGTGGCCAAACAATCACTTCAGAAAGGTATTGCGAAACACAGAACATTAAGACGCGCGATACAAAACAAGCGTCGGGTAAAACTCAGTGAGAAAGTTTTGTTTCTCCACGACAACGCTCGTCCACACACGGCCAATCGTACCCAAGAGCTCTTGGATGGTTTTGGATGGGAAGTTTTCAATCACCCGCCGTACAGCCCGGATTTGGCACCGAGCGACTACCACCTGTTCCCGGCGATGAAGACGTGGCTCGCAACACAACGGTTTGAAACTGACGCTCAACTGCATGCCGGTGTAAACCAGTGGTTGAAGTCTCAGGCGGCAAATTTCTACAGAGAGGGTATCGAAAAGCTTGTACCACGTTATGATAAGAGCCTTAATTTAAATGGCGATTATGTTGAAAAATAGCCTAAGAGTTTACCTCTAAAATGTATATAATAAAATCGTTTTTTTACTTTGATTATTTTTTATTACAAAACGTCTGTTACTTTCTGGACAGCCCTCGTAACATCCAACTATTTTGCTTGCTCTGTCGTCTCTGAAAATAATTGCTTGAATACAGACTCGGCGTTTTGGCGTTTCGATCGTAATACTTCCATGACATCCATCACTGCATCGGTGGCTCTTTTTATGTCGACCGAAACAGTTTGCAGTAATCGGCTCAATGAAACTGTAGTTCCTAAAATATATACAAAAAAATCATTTTATAACCTTCCTTAAAGAAAAAAATCTTACACATAAATCGTTTTGTAATGTTTTGTTTTCTTACCTAGAATATCGGTTAGGCATATCGATGATATAACAAAATCAGAGCTGCGTAGTGTTTGTAAGAGACAGTGAGCGTCACTTGAAGTGTTATCTTGCCATGTCGATATTCTCTCCAGAGCGTTAAAAATTTAAACCATGTTATCACCCTGGAATTGTAAATGGCCGTCTTGTCTTTCAGCCCATCGTGTCTCGCATATATTTTGAATTGCCATACCATCAAGTTCTTCTGAGAATACTCTATGGCGTTTTGCAGAAGCGTTAGCAAACGCAACGATGTTTTTCATTGTCCCAGTTGTGTTTCTACACGAAGCGACGTTTGATGACTTGGCCAAGGAGTTGTTTAAAACATGATTGTTACAAGGACAACCTTTTGCGTGAATTGCTTTTTTAGAGAGTTCCTGAACAGCACCTTTTGCGTCGGATGCCATTACTGAACAGCTGTCAGTTCCTATCCCTACACAAAAAGATAAATCAATATCAAATTTATAGCAAAGATTTTCCACGATTTTCGCTAATGCGGTGCCTGTTAACCGTTATTCCTTTGTGCCGTCTGAGCTATCTCTTTCTTCACACTGAAGCATTTCATAAGCGTCGCAGAAGCATAAAAAATCTTCCTTAGTAAAACCATCATTAAAATATCTGAATGATAGACTCATCTGTTCGGTATGAGAAATATCTGTATTCTCGTCAAAAAGAATAGCGAAAAAAATTAGCTTTTTTCACGTTTTGTAAAATAGTTTCCTGAATCTGTTCTTTACAAATGTCTGTAAGTTCGTTCTGTACAGTTTTGCTTATGTAAGTCGCTGTAGACTTGTTAATGATAAATGGCGTTTGAGAACTGAGTCGCCTGCATCTATTCTAAATTTCAACACAGCTCGAAAATTTCCTTCTGAAGAGGAGGCGTCTCTATGAACGGTGTTCGTGCTGAAAATCTGGCCATCGTCTCGGTGGCCACGTAATGGTATATTTTGACGACCACACAATATTATTATTTTTATAATTGGTCGTAAACGATATCTGTTTTCTGCCACTTGAGTCTTTCTTTGAGTAAAAATTTGGTTAGCAATATCAACCTCAGGTTTATAATGATACGCCAAAAAGTTCTTTCCACTTTCAATGGCCATCTTATGGTAATGATTACGTTGATGTTTGCAGTAATAACCCGCCTTCACCTAATAAGTTGTTAAAGGCTTTCAATGGTTTTGACACAAGACGTCCAGGGTTTGATCTAACGAAATCAGTGGCAGATTGAGTGATAAATAAGGCACAATATTTGCAATACGGTCCCTGATCTTTATGTGACAGCTCAAGCCAATGAAATTTTTCTAGATGTAATTTTTGGACATATTTTCTGTAAGTTTTTCCGTGTTTTTGCAAAACTTGGTGTGGAAAATCATAGTTAGGTGAAGGCACCCAATGTTTTTCTAGTAGTGCAGCTTTAGTTGCATCAGGTAATTAATGCATGTTTTTTTTTTTTTTTTTTTTTTTTTTTTATTTTAGAAATACAGTTTACAATATCTGAAGCAAATTCAGAGTTCAACGACAAGTCACTAGATATGGTTGATGATGATGACGCTGTTAAAGCTGTAGACGTGGACTGGTCTGAAGAAGAAGCAATATCTAAATCATCATTCACTTCAGCTGGAGGACTATCAATTTCACTACCAGTACTCAGTGCCCCCGGCTCAACCTCAACTCTGGTTTTTTTTTAAGAAATATGTGTCAATCTTTTGCGTTGAAGCAATATTATCACTCCGCTTAGAGCCACTTGTACCACCACCATCACACTTACAATAATACGCTCAACCTCATCGCCCTGTGAAACAAACAATGCAGGTAAAATTCAAAACAACATGCAATGCACAAGCCAGCTTTTCAAAAATCTTAAGGGTGGGAGGTAAGACAGGTTTTTTAAAATTTATTTTAGGTTAGGTAAAATTTAGAGTAGCTGTAGGCCTGTGACTTATGTAAAAGGTAGGCATATTACCTACCTGAACTGAATCTATTTTCTGTTCTGTTAGGGATAGTCCATAAACCACGTATCTCCATTTTGGACTCTGCTCCCCCCTCCCTATCCTCCCACGTGGCCTAACGTGCGGGATTGGGAAGTAAACAGGTAAATTACAAATGTACGGATACATTTCTCATACTTAAACAGGGCCATATCGTGCTATGATGCAGAGAGGCGACCGCAGTAGGCAACAAAGGGCGGCGGCATAAAGCAGCGAATTGAAAATAAAATTTGAATCATTCAGTCGTTAAAAATCTCTATACGCTTTGTGTATTGCTACATGTTATTCGATATTGGAGAATACAATTTATGATTTGTTGCAAGACTCTACTTAGGCGCTTTCGGCACCCATTATTTCAGTTTTTGGTGTGGTGCAGCTGCATTGTTTGCGAGCGCTCGGCGATATACTATTGATCTCACAGCGTTGAGACGGCAATAATCACAACAGACAAATGCTAGTGTTAATATTTGTACATTGAATTTACAATTGATGACGCTAGCGTAAAATTCGAGAATGTTATCTAGTTCAAACACGCCCCCTACCAACTGAGCAGGAAAGTTACACGCTTGGCACTGTTAGTACATAGCGTATCTAAAAATACACAAATGATTAAATTACGGAAATAATATCTACATGTTGTTGTGTATTCTGTGCCCCAGTGTTTCTCATCCACTAGTGGTAGGTTCAGGTGGTCCGCAGGCAAAATTTAATAAATTTGTACACCGTATTTGTAATGTATAATTCTACAAGCGAATAAAAACTATAAGCCCAACTTTTGGAAAGGTAATAACACTTCAATGATCAGGAAACAATCTGGAATTTCCGGGATAAGAGGACATCAGAAGTGTTGAATAGCTTATTCATTTCCATCATTCTGGTGCTTGGCCGCGAGTCATGTCACGAAATGTGAAGTGTTTTAATAAACAGAATTTCAGTTCATTCTCCATAACCCTATCATAAGCCATTCGTCTAACAATTAATTAATTGTTTTCTGAGAGGATCTTCTAGTAGGCGCGAGGTATCGCGGTACGTGGTAGGATTGGTAACATAAAAGTGGTGAAGCTGTAATGAAAGTTGTCAGGTCTACTTTCTTTTATTTTGTGCATGTAGGTGTAGCCTGCAGTAACACTAATATTCATTTTGTTATTTAATATTAAGAGTCTGGTTAATATGTAATTAACTTTTAATAATTCGCTTCATAGCTGTGAATCCATACGGTTTCATAATATACTTTTAGATTTATTATGTTATAATGATACGATAAAATATATCCTAGTTGTTAATAAAATACACATAGCCTATTAAAAAAAATACTCCCATAGTAGTCGGGAGAATTATTTTTGACAATTTGCTGGTCCTCGGATTGAAAAATGGCGAAACACGTTGCTGTACCTTATTTCAGTTGTGACTACTAAAATGGATGGAAGCTACGTAGCCCGGCTTGGACCCCCCTCCCCCCCCCCCCACGTAGTGCAGAGTAGCCTTCTTCCCAACACCCCCCCCCCGACCGAGCTACGTGGTTTATGGATGACCCCTTACTGTCAGTTTCGATCTTTCTTTGTGTGTAATTAACATAAGCAACTATGTATAGGTATGAGGTATTAAATATATCACAGAATAGAAAAAGACAATAAAATTCGATCTACCGGTAATTAAAAATGAAATGAAAATCGAAATGTTTAGTCGAGATAGCATGAAATTCCCTATAAATATGTACCTAATAATTGAATTAGTGGGCTATTATTATATTAGATGTATAGCTGCGAAATATGCGAGAGTAACTGTAGGATTTATTTTAATAGATAGGTACTTAGTTAATAGTTATCTATTATTAAACACTATAAAATCCTCCCCAACAAGAAAACAAACATTTTGGTACCCACAGCCAGCCATACCACACAAACAAATAAAAAATCAATAAACAATGCAATAAATGTTTTATTGCATCATTTGTTACTTCGTTTTATTATAAAACAAAGTTACAAATGGTGATACATAGAGTAAGGCTTTGCATTAGAGCGATAGAATAGAAATAACTTCATTAAAGTAACTTACCATGATACAACAATATATATTATGTCGAAAAAGCAATCAGAGTAATTTACCCCGACTGGCATTAATAAAAAATTTATAAACTAAAATTTTTGGGTTATGTTAGGTTGCCTATGTTTGACACTACAAACAAACTACTAAAGTCAGCGCCAGTAGCGTAGCGCCACGCGACCAAGCGGCGCGGCGGCTCGGAAGTTTTGGCGGCACGGCTAACAATGTTCATGTGCATGCATACAACACAACACACGCTTACTTTTCAATTAGTAGATACGTCTGCGCGAGTGTGCTTACCCGGCCCATAGTCATCTCTTTTTCCTAATACAAGAATCATGTGCCAAAAAAGAACAGATAATACGTTGTCAAAAATGTGACATAAAGTGTCAGCATATCGTCTATGGCTCTTTGCTGCTTTCCGAATCACGCACGATTCATTGCGTGTTTTTTTTTTTTTTAATTTTATTAAGGCATATCGGTTATTATCATCAGCCTATCGATCTCAATAGACCGTAAAAGTGTGATGTCACAAGTCTATTAAGGTTGTGGGCATGCCCATCGTGCCCACAACGGTGGATCCGCCCTTAATCGAATCCGACGTCCCGTTCCGCTTCTCTTTGTGTATTCCGGCTAAAAGCGTGCATTGTGAAAGGTTATTTTCAAAAGCGGGACAAATTTGAAATGAAAAAAGAAGTAGGCTTGTAGGATAACAGGTATTATCCTAGAGCGATATTATACATTTTACTATATTTAGTATCTTTGAATTTTACAAAGGCCATTTGGTTTTACTCTTTACAATTTCCATAGCAACGACATATATAACGAGTAGATTGCCTAGATTTACTGGCACGTAAGGAGAAGTTGTAAATAAGAAGTCCGATTATGTAGTTAACGTGGTGCGTTGGAGTTTATTAAAACTGATTTAAACTGTGCAGAGTATATTACTATTATTTTGTTTACTTAGTTTAACTACACGTTTAGTAAACAAATAAAATAAATACACCACCTACACCAAAAACCACGAATATTAGTTAATAATTAAGAAGGATAAAAAGCACTGGAAATATACCAAGAATCTTCAGAAATACAACATGTTGATTGGTTGCTAAAGAGCTAATTGTCAAAGCAACAGTTATTGTAGCATTGGTGTATGGAAAAGATTACTGGATTCAGGCGCGGAAATTTTCTGCATATCAGAGAGTATCTTTGAAACGTTTCAAAACCTTGTAAAGCAATCAGAGATCTAAATTGAAACATTACCAGTTAGTGGCATGTCAGTAGTAACTGCAACGGGAGGAAGGGGTAAATGGATAAGGAAACAAATGTTATTACAAGTGGGAGGAGTTGGTTTTGACTTTGGTGTTTTTGTAGTACCTGGCCTTAGGTTCGACTGCATTCTCGGCGTAGACTGGTTAGGGCGTTTTAAGGCCATCATGGATTTTGAACATTGATCTCTTGAATTAGCAATACAGGGTAGATAATTAAAGATACCTACAGAAAATTTTTGGAAAGAAAAACAGGAAACAACCATATGAGTCCTAACCCGGGGAAATACTGCAGACTTAACAAAGGAACATACATTTAATGAGAAGTTAGTCAAGTTTGTAGTACGAGCCATTCAACCAGATATAGAGGTGAAAGCAGAGGAGAAGAGTTTCACAATAGTGAAAGACTGCATTAATAATGAACATCGCAAGACATACAACATGAATACAGTGATGTGCTTTCTGATACCCCGGTCTTGTGAAAATTTACGAATGCAATTTTTTAGTTAATTGCAAGCCACCTTTTTACATTAAACCATATGTTATACCAGTTGCCAAGAGAAAACAAGTGGAGGAAGAAATGGAAAGAATGATTGAATGGAAAGTTATAAGGAGGTCAAATAGCCCATTTAACAACCCACTGGTAGTTGTTAGTACCGCTGACCAATCTGTTCGACTTGTTTTGGATGCAAGAACATTAAATAAATTTCTAATGACATAGAGAGACCACCCCCCACCGGTGGATGAAATACTGCACAACCTTGGGTGTAAGAGATTCCTGACGTCATTAGATCTAACTGCGTCTTACTGGCAAATACCAATAGCGGAGACATCTCGGAAGTACAAGGGCGTAGCTATCATTCCCAGCAATTCGAACAATATTTCATTGACACTTTGAAATGCCTTTTTTGCGTGAAAGTAATCCGGTAATATTTAAGAAACAAAAATGTAACAGAATAAATAAAAAAGTAAATGAAAATAACCAATGTGAGATTAACCTAAGAAATCAGTCTATATATAAATAAAACGAACAGATACTACACTCTAAATGGATATAACTGCTCTATTTGTTTAAACTGAGCTATTGAACTGGTGAACCGTTGAGAAGAACTAGTTCTTTTCATGGAGTGATCGTATGAGCACCGCTCTTTTTAGTGACTCACTTTGCCTACCTCTAGTCCTTAACGCTTCGCGTCTACCACAAAAAATGGCGCCAAACCACACGACGCCCACAATGCACTTTTAGAATTCTATGACGGATGATAGAGCTGTAGAATATGCGTGATTTTGAAGTAACGAAAGTTCGTAAACTCGGTACCTCCCCACATCGCCTTTTTGTCTAGGTGCCTAGGTAGTGGGGATGCTGGGCAGTGAGGTGGGAGGCATGGAGGTGGTACACATGATTGAGGAACAGCTGGGAAGCAGATTGAATTCTGTGATGATCTTGAAGCTTTTGTCTCTGCCTTCTACAACAGGAGACCATGCCACGCTGAGATTCCTGTTTACGATGTTGTTGGTGAGACAAATCTCCACAGCCTCCTTAACCATGTGTTTACAGTATCCTTTTGCGTGGGTTAGTATTTTTGTCACCTCGAAGTTGAAACGCTCCTTCTGCAATGATGTGCGAAGCGACCACTGGCTTTGTAACATGTCCCAGATGCACAACATGTTCTAAACAGTGCTGGAAAACAGAGCATACTGTTGGCCTATGTACCACTGCCCACATTCACAAGAGAAGGAATATATACCAGGCTGTATCCATCCTACGTGCTGTGCAGTAACTACCTTATCTTCCTACGTGTACAGAAGAATGTCTTAACGCCAGCTTTGTCTAATAGTCTGGCGATATTTTTTTTTTTAAATCTTTGCATAGATTGGCTTGGCACATGTAACTGTGATATCATCAGCATCTGTTGTCATCACAGCCCTTATAATAGCGGACTTCACCGGAAAATGAATTCAGAGACGAGATTTGAAATGTCACTTCTAACTGACAAGCTTCCCCAGCAGGAGGACCGAAATCTTTTCATACATTTGACGCACTGGGAAAGTCTCTATTTGTTAAGCTTGATTGATAGCACGATACTGCACTTCCAAAATGTAAATGGTATTCTCACAATTAATTTGATATCCTGTGAGTGTCCTTTTTAATCTTAAGGCTTTATTAATGGAAAATATGATATTTAATTTAATGTAATTTTTTCGGGAGTTAGGCACAGGACAGACGAGGCTTCGCTGATGAAAATTCAGCGTAAGGTTGTTTGTTCCTCCACATAATGCTTACATGCTGACAGAAGGAGTCACCTTCAAGTGGATCGAACTGGAATCAATGACGTCAAACACGAGATGAGTTGTGATCATGGAACAGTTTATTCGCTCTCAGTTCATCAGGAGCAGTTTAGTTGACAAGATGGGTTCACTTGTAGCTAAGCCGTTTCTCGTCAGCCTAGTCTAGCCAGCAATACATTCCGCTAAGTTCAGTCTGCCATTCTATCAGTATACATCAGTAGCCATCATTCATAGACGCGAGTCGGAAATAACCTTGCAGTAGCGCGCTAACGATTGTAACATGTAAAACCAACTGCTACAATAAACAGGTTGTTCAGCAGTTGGCGTCGTGTCATTCACATAAGGGTAGATTATCTGCTAGCCTTCCAATCCTCGTTGCTGGACGTAAACCAGCTGGTGTCAGACATGACGTAATTTTACCTCTTATTAGTAACATCAAGATGCAGACGAAGCCATCACTTGAAGCAAGAAGATAACGCAAGACGGATTAAGAGAGGGTTAGCAAATCCCAAAGGTCAGTCAAATCCACCCCGGGGTCCTTCCACTCGTCAACCGCCCACAAAGTATAGACCACTCGAAACCAGACACCAGACAACTGGTGTCAAGGCGTGAAATACATTCGCGCTATCTGACAATCACATAAAAATATAATGTATTACCCAACCACCACGAAAAGCCGGCAATACTGAAGTATAGGATACCAACTGAACAAGCAATGGTGTAGGTTTAAAAATAAATTTGATAGGATAAAAAGAGAGGTTTGTATAAGGAAGAGTATTGGAGAAAATGAGAAGATACAAAAACCAGATATTAGATTTTTACTAGAGAATTTTGAGAGACTAATTAATAAAGTTTTTTTTTAACTTACTGGAGTCATGGTGACTACTATTAGTTATAGGGATTGAGTTTTGGTTAAAGGAAGGAGTTCTTGACAATGAGGATTTTCTGATGTTTCCTGACAATATCACAGAAACACAGGAGAAACTGATGGAGTAGTATTTATACTCGTTAGTGATGACTACTGCAGCTCATGTGTGTTGATAAATGATGAAAATCAATTGCTGGGGTTAGTGAAAGGGCAGAAGGCAAAGAATAACAGTCTTAGTTGACAACTGAAGTGGCAGGATGAATGAATAAACTAAGACCATGGCGGGGAAGATGATTTTTTTAATAAGCATCATTGACCATCTCGAGGACCCAGTAAATCATACATTTGACTACCGTAATACAGAAATATTTATTTCAGGCAAATATAAGAACATTCAGTAGAATACTTGAATCACGCAACTTACTGCTGTTATGCATAATTACACCATGGAGGAAGGATAATAGTGGAGATGACGCAAGGTACCTTCACCATGCACTGGAGTGAAACCGGGTAGAGAGATGTGGTGTGGGGAGGTCGCCATATTGGTTGGCCGTAGAAACACGGGGAAAAGGCACAAAAACCTCAAGGCAATCATACGACAACCGTGGCGGCGGAATTTGATGGATTATTATGTAACTCGACGAGACAGAACAAAAATGAAGAATTATTATTATTATAATATATATATATATTATTTCCTGCTTATTTCTCGAGATATACTGTCTCAAAAGTGAGGTGTTTTGGGTTGAAATTCAGAAGAAAAATTTCCCCAAAGTCTAATTTGATAGACTATTACGGTACACGACGAGACAAATCGAAAATAAAGAATAATTGTTTTCGATATCTAGCCTAGGTCACGAGATATACTGTCTGCAAATTGAGGTTGTTAGATTGTTATCTGGACTGGACCAAAAAATAATTTTGCTGTACATGCAGTTTATGTGTTTTTTTTTTTCTTTTTTTTTTCTTTTTTACAAATCCTTGTGGTTAAAATGAAACGCGGCCTGGACCAGGATAAAAAGTCACCAAAGGCACAACGAACTATACAAGTATCTTATTTTTAATATGTAGTTGATAGCTAGAGAACTTAGGAAGGTATTCAAAAAAATTTCTCTTTATTTTCGAGAATCAATTATAAAATGGCATCACCATGGTCCTTATAGTGCTGCCCACCTCAATACACAAAATTCAATTTAAACTACATTTCTAGCTACAATTACATTGACAATAATTTCAGGATTCCTAGTTAAAGTAGAATAAATTATCACAACTAATTCCAACATATACCTTCAATAAACTACTATTGAACTAACGCACGTTCAATAAAAAAAATATCACAATTAATTTCATCGTACACTTTCAGTATAAACTGAAACTGGACTAAAGCATGCACTATCAGACACTTTAAGAACAAAAATTACAATGTGACTTACTTATGAAACGTTATTGCAGGTTGTTTCCTATCTTGTTGTTTGTCCAACCGTATGCAACACAATTTTTCATTTTAGAAAATTTTGGAATATTTGAAAATGAAATATTCTCAGTAGCAGACACAGTGCAAACAGCCGAATGTTGCGGGTTATTACTATGGCCGCCAAGCATGCGCAGTAGGAGACGATTTTTTATATGAGGTTACACAGATTTAGCGTTATTTCGTCTCTACTATTTTCCTTCCTCCATGTATTACATTTTTGATATACCATATGGCCCAATTTTTTTTTAAAGAGTATCCGTAGTTCAGTGACCGGTTTGTATTTCCATGTATAAATGTAAGTTACGATGTCTACAGGACAATTTTCCACCATTTGAAAGGATTTCTGTAAATAATTTTGTATTTAAGTATCTCTAATTACCATTTCTAATCATTTTGTAATGTTATTAATTAATTTTGTATCAATTCCGATTGTTTTTAATATGTTTGATTGTTTGAGTGATTGTTAATGATCGAGAAATATCGGGCGGATGCCTTTGAAGAATTCTCGTAAATTCGATAGACTCTATATAAACAGATCGCCTGGACAAAGACATTCATTAAGTTTTCATTCAGTATTAGTATTCATTCCGTTATTCAGTTGACAGTATTCAGAAGTACATCTTTGGATTGTACCTGTGATTGTGAATATCGCTGATCTGTTTTAGATCATAAATAAACATGCATTTTCATATCTAATTTTCTTTGGTGATTTCTGTAATTAATTAATCAATAATTAAACCACCCAAAGAACCTTAACATGGCGACCGTTGACATGACGAGAAGTTCTTAAACGTCTGTGGGATGTTTATCTTCTAAAAAGAATCTGCAGTAAATTGCGACGGATTATCGGCGATAAGCGAACATAACCTGCGAGGAAATTTCGACCAGCTACGACACGGATTTGACGCCAAGCGGACCTTCTTCGGCCTAAGGCGGAGATTTTTCCATCGGGAATCGGCTGTAATCTTCCGACGACGAGTGGATTTCCATCGGCCTCAAAATCGTCTTCCTACAGTGAATTGTGAAAAGTGTAGTTAAGTGTTTGAAGTCAGTGTGGTGTTTAATGGTTAAATAAGTGCTTCTAAGTGAAATTTAATGTGATACAAAATTGAGGAAGAAGTGTAAGTACTGCATTGAAATATTCAAGTGATTTATTTTTGCATGTTATTGTGTGGCAGATTGGAAAGATTTTAATTTTTCCTTAAGTTTGTTTTTTATGTTGATTTTGCTCATTAGTAAAAATGGCTGATAGTCAGAACCTACAAGCAATTCTAGAATCTTTTGTAGCCAGATTCGATAGCAAATTTTCTGAAATTAATTCTCAGTTTGCAGAAATCAATGGTAAATTCGATAACAAATTTTCTGAATTTAAAAATGAGTTAAATCTTGACAACAAATTTTCTGAAATTAAGTCTCAGTTTTCCGAAATTGATAGTAAGTTTGACAGTAAGTTTTCTGAGTTTAAAAATGAATTTGATTTTGAGAGCAAATTCTCTGAATTGACTAAATGTTTTGATGTTAAAATCACAGAGCAATTTCAGGGTTTTAGCTCTCAATTCAAGGAAGATATTAACAATTTAGATTCTAAATTGGGGAAGGTAGTAACAGAATGTCAGGAGAAATTTGAGAAAGTTACAAAATTTTGTGAACAGAATAAGGCTGAATGTGAAAATTTGATTTATAAAGAGGTGAAGGAAGTCAGTGAAAATTGTGATAAGATGAGGGAGGAATATGTCACTTTATTCCAAGCCAATGATAGTAAAGCTGCTCAAAGGGTCAATGACTTGAGACAGGAAGTGGTTGGTATAGGGAAAAATGTTAATGCATTGGCAAATCATCAGGAACAACTTACCCAGGGATTGGAGACAACCCAATCTAACGTTAATCAGTTAGAGAAAAGGGTTACTGGGTTACAGATTCAGTTAAGTCAGGTTCCCTTAACAGGTAATCCAAATTTCAGTGTTGATGTAAAAGAAGAATTTGAATTCTATGATGATAGTGGAAGGCTTCACCCTATTGAATTTATAGATAATTTTGAAAGATCAGACTATTTTAATTTATTACCCGACAGTAAGAAAATTGCACTTGTGGGTAAACATCTAAAATCTTATGCTAGGGCATGGGGTGATAGACAAGCTAGGGAAGTGACTGACTACAAGCTGTTTAAAGAAAACTTTTTGAAACATTTTTGGTCGACAAGCAGGCAAATTCAAGAAAAGAGGGAGTTGATGACTGGTAGGCCGTATAAACCTGGTAGGGAAACTCAACATGATTTTTTTCATAAATTTTGGATCCGTTGTAAGTACTTAGACCATCCTTATGGAGAGGAAGAATTCATTGATTTGATAGGAGCTAGGTTACCCCAGCAAACAAGAAATTTAATTGCCACTTTGGATGTAGTAAATGTGGATAGAGTTTCTGAATTGTTAAGACGCTTGGACGCCCAGGAGTCATTCAATGAACAACATTACCACCATCAACACCATAGGAGGGGCAGCAGGAGTCCCCCTAGAAGGGGTAATGGGTCAAGGGATGGTAGATCTAGGGGACGAGATCGCGATAATTACGCAAGAAGGCATGATAATGGGGAAGTGAGAGAACAGAACCCTCAATCTGAAAGGGAAAGGCAGCATGGGGGGCAGACAAACTAAAGACCACCCCTGTGATGGGCCCCGCAGTGGTGGACAAGAATGTGGGTCCAGGTACCAACTGCTATAGCGTTAATACCATTTTCATGAATAATCCCCGAGAAGATTTATTGGAAGAGGTGGGGGTAGCAGCAAGTGAATTTCAGGATAAGGTTATGATAGATGTAATTAATGATGTTGATGAGGTAAAGGTTGATAATAAGATAAAGCGGGAAGTGGACCACCATAGTACCTTATCACTAGAATCAGTGTGCGAAAGTAATAATTTTCATGTAGAAGATTTTCGAAATGGTCACAGCTTAATTACAAAAAGGGGCGCAGGATTTATAGTGCATACTACAGTGTGGCTATCGGAAACTTGTAAGGTTCAGAATGGCATAGTTGGGACCATGTGGGCTTGTATAGGTGGTAATGAAGTTTGTAGAAGTGCTGAAATCGAGGAGTTTCTCAGATATCTTGAAGATGAAGGTGATACAGTGGTGTGGATAGGAGACCCAGATAAGGAGGAGAATTGTAAGTCAAAGTATTTGTCTTCTGAAGAGAGATAGGTTGAAAAGCCTTATGTACCAATCCCTAAGTTGGAAAAATGTCCTAATTTTGACCTAGCTGATACGTTATTTAGCTCTTTATTTGGTGTAGATGATGACATTGAAGAAATGGGTGGGAGTAAGGATTTAGTTGAACCAGTTTCTTATCTGGAAAATTGTACAGAATGTGACTTAGATGACACTATGTTTTGTACCCTCTTTGATGTGGAAGCTGATAGTGAAGTAGTAGTTGCTGAGAAAAATAATTATTTGGTGGATGAAGTCAGTAAGCCAGATGTTAAAACAGTTTTAGGTACTGATTCATATAATTTGGTAAGTTTAAGTAGTAATCAGATGATGAAGAGTGGGGTTGGGAGTAATGATGGACTAAACTGTAGTAGTGAGAATAATAAATTTGTATTACCAGTTGAGTCAACAGCATTGCTTTTAAGTGACAATCAATTTGCTAAAGCAGAACCATTGCATGTCTCAGCTGTTGCGTGGTTGTACCAAAGTCTGTTGTCTGAGATGTTTCTGTATGCATATAATGAAGCTTTGTGAAAATAGAAATGTAATATTAAATGTGTATACAAAAGTTGAAGAAAACTGGAAGGTTAGGAAAAAGTAACTTACATGGTTCTGGGTTTCCAGGGAAATCCTGAAACCCACTTATGAGAATTAATTGAAATGCATGGTTTGGGGAGGGGTCCCTACATGTAAATATCTAATTTTGTAAATAAGTTTGTGAATGGATGTATGTAAATAGTTTGTGTGAGTACTTAAGCTAAGATGCAGATGTAAGCATTTCAATGTATAATTGGTGACAGTTTTGTGTAGAAACTTTTGATGTTTTCTTGATGTTGTGACTTTCTACATTGTGATGACAAATTATCAGCTGTAAAATGTAAATAGACTGTTGTTATTAACAAGCAGACATCAAGTGTGTAATTTGGAGTGAAAAAATTGTAACTTAAGGTGATGGCATTGAACGTTTGTTGTGTAAAAACAGTAAATGATAAAATGATTGGATCTGAGAAAAGGCAATTATTGTAAAATCAGTGTCATGGACTATGTGCAGATGTTGTATGAAGAATTGTATTTGTTCATTGTAAAAGTCATTATGGTTGATTGATTGTAATCTGTTCGTGTCTGCATTATGTGTACATTCAACCTTCTTAGATTCGTGACGGATTCAATCAATTTTATCTGTGTAAAATTAAGTGAATCCTGGGGAGGGGTTGTAACAGCCCTAATACCTGAATTTTGAATAGCATTATACTGCATGAAATATTTGTAGTGAGCCAAAGTTTGCTTGAAAGTGATTTGGTATGTTGGTTTTGTAAATTCTTGTAAATCAGTGTATATAGACTTTATTTTATGTAAGAAAAGTATTTAAAGTCCATTTAATATGTTTAATAACCGAATGGTACAAGAGTATTTCTTAAAAGTTTGTATTTCCATGTATAAATGTAAGTTACGATGTCTACAGGACAATTTTCCACCATTTGAAAGGATTTCTGTAAATAATTTTGTATTTAAGTATCTCTAATTACCATTTCTAATCATTTTGTAATGTTATTAATTAATTTTGTATCAATTCCGATTGTTTTTAATATGTTTGATTGTTTGAGTGATTGTTAATGATCGAGAAATATCGGGCGGATGCCTTTGAAGAATTCTCGTAAATTCGATAGACTCTATATAAACAGATCGCCTGGACAAAGACATTCATTAAGTTTTCATTCAGTATTAGTATTCATTCCGTTATTCAGTTGACAGTATTCAGAAGTACATCTTTGGATTGTACCTGTGATTGTGAATATCGCTGATCTGTTTTTGATCATAAATAAACATGCATTTTCATATCTAATTTTCTTTGGTGATTTCTGTAATTAATTAATCAGTAATTAAACCACCCAAAGAACCTTAACACCATGACAATAAATTCGAGCTGATTTCAGATATAAGGTATGTGAAAAGTTTATTTTGAACTAAAGGGAGCAACGGACAAGAAGGATATGATCAGCATTGTGAAGTTTCGGATAAAGCATAAGTAACTGTGAATAGAAAGTGTAATGGAAAATAAGTTGTATCGCAAATAATAACAATAATAATATCAAATCATTTCAGAACCGAATTCCTCTGAAATAGGCTATCTAAAGACTTAAATGATTATTGGGAAATTTGTGCATTTAAAAGTCCTTTATCGATTGATGCCTTGGTGCAAGTGGAGAATTAGAACGACTACAGATAATTTTGGAATATATTTACAAATAAAAATAAGGTTGATCATTACAGATTTGGTGTCATTTAATATGAATCATATGCAATTTTATATTCCGAATGAGGCGCCAAAGCAAATGTAAAATAATTTAATCGACAATCTGGTTCTCTCCAAGTTTTTGTGTATGTAATGTGTTATTCATAATGATTGTAATACTTCTCTATAGGATCTAATATTATTGTTTATTTGTTTATTATTAAATTAACGCTTACTTATTTAGCTATTGCATTCAACATTTTTCCCTACTGTTTAGGTCAAGCGATCTAGTAGTATCTATGCAACATCTGTAAGAAAATGCATCATTGCATAAAACAAGTCAAGATAAATGAATAATTCTAACAATGTTTCTGTGCCTGAATTCTACAGTTTTGCATGGATTTAAAATTTGTCAAAGATAAATTATATTATTATATTTATTAATCATGTTTTTACTTTGAGATTCATCCAGGTACTAATTTTTCCACCCATAGGGATTAAGATGTGTAATAATATCTTTGTATGTCTCCATTCAAAACAGAGTTATCGTTTGCTGCGAACGATTACAAAGTTTAGAAACTCTGTTGCTGGATTTTTGTGTGGTGAAATGATAATTTTTGTCTTAAGTATAATTTGAATTCGGTTGTCATGGTATGCATTTTGAATTCTTTCATCATTTGTAATTTGAAAGAGGAAGGTGTTTATCTTGTGTTTAGTAGTACTAATCAAACCTCAGGAATGTCGGACCAATCAAGGTCTCAGATTTCAATAAATTAAGCCATTTACAATATTTTCTATCCGAATGCCGTTAGTCGTTTTAGAACGGTTAAAACTGAATTTAATTGCCGCATTTAACCGATTTGGTTTAATGAGATTGATATTTTTTTTCAGATAGTGAAATGTGAGTGTATTCTTGAGCTAAATCATTGAAATCATATATAACGTTAGGTGGTACTGCACCCTGGACCACTTTTAAATATTATTTCTTGCTTCAGCTTACCGATGTTAATATTTATTTGCTTGCGTGAGTGAAATAATCCTGGTGTCTGTGATTCGTGCATCTGAATGTATTTTCATGCGTATAACTAACTAAGCAGCCGGTACCGAAAATATTAATAACATTTCGTAAGTACAGCTTGAATTGCTAAAATTTCAATATTGAATTTAGCTATAGCCCTGTTTTAAGGGTGCCTTATTCTGAACGACGTTTACTTTGCATTAAGTATTTACATCTGTATCGCAGCCTGTTTCAGTATGAATGAAATACGCAAAGGGCAATATCGTAGGGTGGTGAAGGGAAACTGCCACCAGAAAATGTGCTGCATTTTCAGTAAGTTTCACTAAGTTATTTAGTTATTACCGTGCAAATATAAATTCCATATTCTTGTGTAACGTGTTGTTGACAGTGTGTTTTATATATTGCAGAAATTGGGATGGAAAATAATATGAAATGCGATGCTTTTGATATGGCGTAGGCACCAAATTGCGCTGCAATCGGCGTTGTTAGATGCTACAACCAAGCGTATGAGATAATTTTTTAATCATCTTCTCCATTTCCCCGATAAATGATTTTCAATGAAGGAAGTGCCTGTGAAACATGGTTAATTATAAAACAAATTCTGGAAGGAATTTCGGATGGTAATGGAAACCGTTAGTATCGAATTATTACACGGGACTTCCAGGTTTTAGATTCCAAAGGGTAATTTGATTTCCTAATTCACGTACAGTAGATTCAACTTGTCTCGCAATCCAGCTAACGTATTCCTGCTGCTATAGGAGATGCACAAGGTTCGAGAATACATGTTCACCAGGCACGCAAAACTGATATGGCTGAAATAATGTGGACCTAAATATATGGTGACGCATAGTAACAGTAAATCACACTATACCTTACGCTCAAAGACCGAAAGACAGCGAGAAAAATGACAACAATCTGTTATGGTTTCTATAAAACGGTAACAACACGTCATTCACGTTATAAAACTTACAAAAAACAGCCGGAATGTGTAGTGGCTAACTCAAAAATGCCACAACGCGAAATTCACGACTGGTCCAGGTCGCATTCACCACAAATGACAACTCACATTTGCAATTGAGAAGAAACACAGATCAAGTGTCTGCTTCCTGAATAATATAATCACCTGCTAAGTGCTGGAAACATAGTCATTCAAATGGGAGGATTTTGCTTTACATTGCATAAACTGTATCTTTTACCCATATCCTTGGTACATGAAATGTATAATTGGAAATACTTTTGTGAATGGCAAAGAGGATAGAGATATCTGTTATTATAATATAATAATAATTGATAAAATTGCGATGGAGCGCAAACTCTGGTGGCAATCTCTGTACACACCCTTCTTTCTGCTTTCCTCTTCCAACCTTCTTTTGCCCTCACAACTAATATTTACTTTAAATTCTTTCAGTGTTTTTGGTAAATTATTCATCAATTCTCTTAGTAATTTATTCCAATCCCTTACACCCTTTCCTACGAAAGAAAATTTTCTCACACCCTTATGCCTGAAATTAAGTGCCAGCGTGTGGTCATGGTCATTGTTGATATAGCAGGTGGCAGATAAGAATTAATGAAAAGGAATACAGAACTAATTCATTTACTCATAAAGGAAGTATTACCAATTACTCATTGAATTACAACAAATCTTCTCGTGTTTGCAAGCGGATTTTATTGAAAAGCGACGTATTCGTAACGGCAAGACCGCATGTACATAATTGACCTGATGATGGCTGCTGAGCTAGTTGCCGAAAGCTTGTCGCTTTTTAATAAAATCGGGCTGCAAACCCGAGAAGATTTGCTGTCATTTATTCGCAGGGAAAGCCTACACTCACTGAATTATTTTCATGCATTTAGAACTGATATCATATAATTTAATTTTCTTACAATACTAATCACCTCATGAAATGTATATTGATGAATAATTGTATATTAGTATCCTTTAATGTTTTTAAATAATTTAAGAGACAAATTTATTTAAAATTTATACCAAATTATTTAAGAATATTTTTACAGATCTCTTGTACAGTACGAATATATAATGTGTAAGTGCATGAATATTTTATTTTTGTATTGATATTAGATGTCTGCTGGAGTTATGTTTTTTTTTCTTATTTCAATTTCATTTTTTTGAAATACTTGATTTTTATTACATTTTCTGCTACTAACTATAAAATGTGTACCTTCTGTAAAAACTTTATGTTATTAAAAACCAGAGCTCTTAATTTTAGGACCCTAAAACATTTGGAGCTGATGATACTACTTGTGATATTGAGATCAAAGATGACCCTTTCACTCTGGAGATTGTTCCAAAGTTAGAAATGGTAAGTATAATTATTATGAGTAAGATGCTTGGGGAGTCTTGGTAATAATGCTTAATTGTCACTGGTGACAAGCCATATAGTTTTGTGTCAAGATTTTTTTTTGGCACGTTGCAGTGTTACACCAGTTAGCGTCTCACTCACTCATAAGAGTGCATCATTTTGATAGTTGAAAAAGTTTTATGTCCCTATAAATGGCAAATAGTTTTATAATCTTACAAAGGACACATGTTCACTTGTGAGTATCAAAATATTGTTAGGTATGTACTCCCCATAATTTCCTTGAATATGATTCTATTAATTTGATTCAGGCTCAGGTTGTGCTCAATTCTGAAGGTGTTAATTAGTTTGTGATTTCAGATGCCATCCATTCATTTGTTATCTTACTGACATTATCTGAATTTTATAGGCATTCATGAAAGTTTTTTGTAGAAATATTTGCAAAAAGCATCAACTAATGCCTGATTATTGTAAACAATAATTGATGAATTTTAATGACCTGTCACAACAGAGCCATAAATAGCTGAAATGAGAATACTGAAGAGTTTCAATATCTGCAGAAATATCAGTTTCCTTTAATTATTTGAAAAAACCTACACACTGTTCCACTAATTATGTTATTCTAATCTCTAAAACAAATATTACCAACCTAAGTATAATATAAAAGTGTGCATTTCATTTCAGGGTTTCTTATTGTAACAGTTAAATAATATTAATATTTAGAAAATATTCTTTAAAATAAATAAATTGTGTCAGTACTGTTATGTATCTTTGAGGATATAGTTTATAGTCCTAAATGAAATGCCCTTATTTAATGTACACAAATCAATATTTCAGTGACCACATTTTGAACTATTTATGAACTCACCTGACAAGATTGTAGAATAAGTCTCATGTGTGAAAAATCAACTTTTGCCTATTCAGATTTCATGGTTTATGGTCATAAAGGAATATTTTTACTATTAAACTCCCAATCAGTTCAAACAATTAGGAAGGTGTTTTACATACTTTTAATTTGTTGATATGGGTATGACTTTTTTTGAAAGTACTCATTGTTTCTAGTATTTTTTTAAAAGGAAATATTTATTAGTTAGCATAATTTGATTTTTGTTTTATTTAGGAGCTGAACTTGATTTTTACATCCAGTAGCGTAGCTAGCGTGGGTGACACCCGGGTGGATATTGATGGCGTCACCCCATGAAAACTTAAATTCAACGTTAAGTAAAATACAGTAACTTGTAAGTGTAAAATATGATATTAATATAAAGTAATTAAATAAATATTCATTGTTTATAAAAATAATAGTTTGTTAAAAACAATAATATAACATTTAAAAGATACACAAATAACCTAAAAATAATTGCTTTCACTATCTCCTCTTCCTAGCTTTAACAGCTGTAAACTCTTAAATCACATCTTCAAAATTAACAATTTGAGTTATTTCATGTTCAATAGTCAATATGCAAGATTTTAGCCATGTGTTACTCATCGGTGATCGAAAGTGGTTTTAGATTAATTTCAACTCCTCTGAAGATCGGGCACCCTTTTCTGCACCGTAAAGCTGTTGGCGCTCACTCGATCGGACATGGCGTGTCGGCCGATACTCGGTCGCATTGGATTGGTTTATGTTTTGACGGTGCAGACCAGTGTCATCCTGCAGGATGTGGAGAAGCGAATAAAGAGTTCGGAAAAATTCCCTTTCCTTACTATCAAATGTTGATTTCATGTTATAGTATGCCTTAAAAAAAGTGTCTTTTAACCATGTTCACCAGATGTTCGTAAAATGTAGGAAAAGTCTTAGAATTTTTGCAATAAAAAAATCAAACTTTACCAAAGTTTAAGATCAATTTTAAGACTCACAAAAATTGCAGCCGAGATCCGCATTTGTAATCTCCCACACCCGAATCACATGCCGTTACCATCTCAGTCACCAGACTAATCTAGAAGTACTGAAAAATAAATATTCAAACACATAAACGTAGATTCGTGTTTTTGGATAGCAAAAATAGATGGTATAAAAAAGAGTATGTTCATTTTATCACGTTTGAAAACTTATTTTTCATTACACCTTCATTTGGTCTGGTGACTCAAATGGTTACTGCGTACGATTTGGGTACTGAAGGCTTCAGTTCAAATCCCGGCATTAACTGTAATTTTTTCGGACCTTATTGAGTTTTACCACGGGCAAAGTTTTATCTGTTAATGCGAAGATTCTAGCACGCTCCGTGGGTCAAATTTCACGTTAATCTGTAGGTCTCCTTTCCAAGATACGTGATATGCTATGGTCGGTAAAAGATGACTTAGGCTTGAGGACACCTGGTGTTTATTCCATACCGTGTGAATGCGGTAAAGTGTATATCCGTAAGACCAGTCAGAACGATCGAAGAGCGCCTTATCGAACACAAACGACACCTGAGGCTGATGAAACTGTACAAGTCTGCGATAGCCGAGCATGCCTTCGACGAAGAACACGGGATAGAATTCGATAAAACAGCAGTGCAGGCCAGGCCCTCTTTGTTCTGGGACTCGGTCATAAGCGAGGCGTTGGAAATCCGGCTAAATGACAACAACATAAATAGGGAGGCGGGCTCTTTCTGAGCGAAGCCTGGAAATCTATCATTAGCGATCTCCGACTAGAGCGTAGCAGATCCTCCCCCCCCCCCCCCACTGCCTCAACTGCATTATACAGCCCCGCTACGATTTGTAGCTTTATCTGTGGTTTCACTGATGGTGATGGATTTATAGATTTAATTATCTCGATCTGTACACTTTGGGGGAAAACTGGCTTTTACCGTTGCGATTACGGCCTGTGTGGAAACCCTTTTGATATTCTTATTCGTTCGATAGCTAACTGTTTTCATGTGGTCAGATGGGGATCATTGCCGCAATCAGTTGTGTCAACAACTCGACGATTTTCCCCAGCTGATTTGCTCGTCTTGGCTCTTCATTACAGCATTGGTGCCCGTGTTGGTCATTTGAGTTGTTCGGCGGATGTTTATTGAAGTGGCTTGATGACCATCTCTGAGGTCCTTCCGGTCTTCCCATCCGTTGGGAGTGACTGGGTTGGCGCTGCCGTTGACGGCTTCTGATGGCTGCTTGAAGCTTTCTTCTTATGGGGTATCCCCCATAACTGGCGGCGTGGTCAGAACCACAGTTTGCGCACGTCGGCGTTGCGTCACGCGGACGTGTGCAGACCAAGTTGTTATGGCTCCCTCCGCAGCTAACGCAGCGCACTTGCTTGAGAGAGTCAGAAGCTTGATGCCACCTCTTGCTTCCAATTTTCTTGAATTCTCTTCATCTTATCACTCATAACCTGGAAACTTTCTTCATTCTTCTTTTGATTTGACATAATTTCTATTTTCAATTCCTGAATTGCTCTTTCCTGATTTAACATAATTTTTGTTTCCATTCTTTGACTCGTTTTTTCCTGATTTGACACAAGTTCTGTTTTCATTTCTTGCATTTCGATTTTTCTTTCTATGGCTTGATTTAATATCATTTCTTGGAGTTGCTTAAAACATGACATGAACTGTTGGGAATCTACACTCCTTTCTCTAGCATCAGATTTTCGACTTAATTCTGATGAGACTGCGTCATTTACATCATTATCTCGCCCATCGTCACTGTCCCTATCATTTAACCCATTACAACCATAATTACTATTAATATTACTGCTTTAAAAATACTCTGCAACCCCTTTTACCTCAGCATTAATATTTGGACTGCTGGCCAGTTCCGCTTGAACAGAATTACTATTACCACTTCGGATTCTAAATACATCTTTATTATCAAAACTAACAACTCCAGAACTACTCGTCTGCCATTCTGACGTATTATTTTGGTCCTCACCCAAATCAATTTGCGCATCCTCTCTAACCAATTTAAGGCAACCGTTTTCCATCTTTGCAAAAAATTAAAATAATTTAGAAACAATAATAAATTTTATTTACGCGAAAAAAAAAAAAAGAAACCAATAGTATTCAACAATAACTGCTCTCAAATTTATA